>MU690310.1:0-24306 GCA_026770625.1 Nicotiana glauca
AAAGAATAGGCACGGTTCACGTATCTATTTTGCACCCCGTGTCTATTTTGAGTCTTTCTTCTCGCATCTTCCAACTATTAATTGTTGACCTTTTGACCGGCCTACGTGTCATGTCACGTCATCTTTAATCCGGTTTTTTTCCAATACAGCTTGGCCAAACACAAATTATTTTTTAAAAGTGTTTTTCAGATTGATTAGCCAAACACAAAATGCTTCTCTTCAAAAATACTTTTTTCAAAAACACTTTTAAAAAAAATACTTCTCAAAATAAGCTATATTCTCCAATTTGGCCAAACAAGGAGATCAACCGTTTTTTTATTTGGACCACACACCCATCGTATCTTTCACTTGGACAAAAACAGAGAGAGCAACTAATACGCACCCCACCCTTAGAAAACCCATCGCCGCCACACACCCCTAATTCCAAAAAAAAAATCAGCGACATCCCTTGAAGAGCCAGCGGCCCCTTTTGCTCTTCTTCTTTAGTCGATTTCGGGCACCACTGCCGCTGCCGGACTTCGTCACCGGCTGGCTGGCAGCCACACCAAACTAGCGACCCCCTCTTCACCCTAGGATCCATCAGCCATCACGAACCCTCGCGTTACTGCTCAAAAATTCACTCACGATATGATATCACAAAGAAGCCATAAACGCTTTGCTCTGAAAACCAGATTTTAATTTGGTTGATACAAAGGCGAAAACAAAACAAAAATAAAATAAAAAAGGGACGGCAAAAATTAGAAACGGAAAAGGAAGGAGCAAAGACTCTATTCTTTATCAGTAATGTTGTTTGAAACTCAAAACGAGAAATCAAAGTAATCAAAGTCTCCTTTGGTCGATTTCCGGCACCACTGCCGCTGCTGGACTTCGTCACCGCTGGTTGGCAGCCTCACCGAACTAGAGACCCCCTCTTCACCCTAGGACCCATCGGTTGTCTCGAAGCCTCGCTTTTCCCCATTAATGCTGCTCAAAAATTTGCTCACAAGATGATATCACAAAGAACCCATAAAAGCTTTGATCTGAAAATCAGATTTTTATTTGGTTGATACAAAGGCAAAAACAAAACAAAAATAAAATATAAAAGGACGGCAAAAATCTGAAACGAAAAAGGGAGGAGCGAAGACTCTGTTCTTTCATCAATAATGTTATTTGAAACTCCAAACGAGAAAGCAAAGTAATCAGTCTCTTTTGGATTATGAGTGCTAAAAGCTAGCCTTTTTTTTAAAAGATTAATGTCCCTTTCTAAGTGTCTCTAAAGGTTTATTCTTGTGTAATAATCATGGCAAGGGATAATTAAATTAACACTGCTGAAACTAAAGTTTTAGCTGATTATTAACTCCAATAACCATTTGAGTTAGGAGAGAGGTCACGAAGAGGGATGAGTGGCGCGAGGGATCGAAACAGTAGCTTCATTTCCTTCAATGATTGAGAGTGCCTCCATCAATTTCTTTGGCTAATTTTGGAATCAATTTTCAGTACCCTTTCTGGTTTGGTTCGATTGAAATCGAGATTCCGGAGTCACGGTCTTGGTCATCTTTTGGTTTTGAGCAAACTGATCCAGATCCTTCTTGCTATAGGTTACTTTTGCACTCTACTAATCTTTCTTGTTAAAACACTCTGTTAATGTCTTTCTTGAGTGGTTTCGAGTCGAATAAAATGTCACATTTCTGATGAGCATGTTATTAGATTTTAATTTAATTATTTTGTTTGTTTACATCATGCTTAATGTTTCTCTTTCATAAATGATTAGTCATTTGTGTTTGTTAGTATAATAATGAATATTTATATTTATGTAGCATTTGACCGAATAGAAAGAATTATTGGTAAGAATCTGTTAAATTCTTTGTATGAAATAGGCGTGTATCAATAAATAAAGGCGAAATACATAAACAACCCATTGAAGTTGTTCACAACGGTCAGTTGGATACCTCAACTGAGACCTTTTCCAACCAAACACTTCACGTCTTTAAAAACTTAACTTTATAAACACCCGACCTCATCAGCTCCGTCGCGTGTGTTACACCTCCGATTTATTTTATAAGAACGAATTAAAAGCTGACACGTGGAAAATAATAACAAATATAACGTAGAAACATAACATAACGTTAAATGCTCATTGTTTCTTCCGTCTATTCCCTTTCTCTCTCTATCACTGTATTTCGCCATCTTCATCTCTTCCATTAAGCTTTGTTCAATCGCCATTAATGTTGCAAAATTAAAGTTGTCTTTCACTTACGACTGTATGATTAGTTCTTAAACTGTTCGAGTTTTAGCTTTGTTGAAGATTAATGACCTGAAGGAAGGACATTTTAGCGTTTTGGGAGTGGACTGATTTTTGATGAAAAGGGGTTGTTGCTGTAAAGTTACTTCGATTATTGCATAAAGGTACGTATGTTTCGCCTTTTTTTCTATTTTATCACAACTTGTTCTGGTATGGTGATATTAGATTAGGGTTTTTTTTTGTTTTGAAAATCAGAAAATGTCGGGGAATATTTACTGGGTTTCTTTTGTCATTTTCTGTACAGAGTCACATGGACGAATATATTAGCATTGTTTTCCATCATGGGGGATATTTTATTGATGACAAGTATGTGGGGAAGGGTGTAGTAATAGGGCATGTGGTCAACAAAGACCATTTCTCTTTGCCCGAGCTTGTGTCCTACATAAAAAAGACCCCTGAAATGCGCTACAACTCAGTTGGTGGGCTCTTTGTTCTATGTCCTAAAACTCAGAAGTTCTTTCCAATTGAAAATGACTCTCAACTACTAAATTTGATTAAGGACCTGAAGGATGGGGATCGCTTTGATGTCTATGTGAGTCATGCAATAGATAATTCAGAGGTTGTGGAGGAGGATGTACCTATGGGATATTTACATTCATCACAAGTTGGTGACAGCGACCAGGCAGCAGAAATTAGGGGTGGTGAGGGCATTGGTGTAAATGTTGATGAGGGTATTAGTGTAAATTGTAATGAGGGCAATGGAGTAACAGCTGATGAGGGTAATGGAGGTAATACTGATGAGGGAATTGAAGTAAATTGTGAGGAGGGCAATGTAGTAAATGCTGATGAGGGCAATGGAGTAAATGATGATGAGGATATTGAAGTAAATGTTGCCGAGGGCAGTGATGTAAATGCAGAACTACCTAGGTCTACAATATTAGAAGAGGATATAAATGTTGAAGAGAGTGCAGATGTAGAACATGACAACCAGTTTAAGGAGACAAATCTTGAAGATGAAGATGCAGACTTTGGTGAAGATGACCTTGAAGACATTCCAGATGAAGATGACAGTGAGATTGATGATGAATTAAAATCTGTGAGGGATGCTGCCAGGGAAGTAAAGAGAAACAAGTTGAAGAGCAAGGTGAATAATGCTGCATCACAAAGTAAAAAGAAACAGAGGAAAAAACCTGTTTTTACAGAAGAGGTAATACTTGGTGAGGCTGGAATTGATAAGGGGTTTGAAGATATAGGAAAAAATAAGAAGGACAAATATGTTGGAAAGCTGGGTGGGGATGAAGAGTATTTGGACAGCTCAGATGTTGGGAGTGTAGACAGTGATGAAGAGTTAGACCCACTTGCTGAAGAAGGTGTTGATCTTCCTCCTAGAAGAAGAAGCTACAAGATCAGGTATGACTTTGATGCTAAAATTCCTCTGTTTGAGTTGGGCATGATCTTTGATAATGCAACAGAATTTAGAAAAGCTCTTGCTGACTATGCTATTCAATATAAAGTGTCTATAAAGCTTAGACCTAATGAGAAAGATAGAGTAAGAGCTAAGTGTAGACATGGAAAATGTAAGTGGCAGATATTTGCTAGTAAGGACAGGGATTCACAGAACTTTACTGTGAAGACCTATATTCCTGTCCATAAATGCCCAACAAAGAACAAGAACAAACTTTGCACAACCAAGTACATTGCTAGAAAGCTCCAAGATAGAATCATCTCAAGTCCAAACACCACAGTTCATGAGTTGCAAGAGGTTATAAGGGTTAAATGGGGTTTGTATGTAGGAAGATCACTTGTATATAGAGCCAAGATGAAGGTGATTAGTCATTCAATGGGTGACTGGAACCTTGAGTTTTCTAGGTTGCTGGACTATGCTGACATGATTAAGTCCACCAATCCTGGAAGTTCCTATTGGGTGAGAACTGATACAGAAACAGAACCTGAGAAAAATCTATTTAAATACTTTTATGTATGCTTTGAGGCTATGAAGAAGGGATGGATGGCAGATTGTAGAAAAATAATTGGTTTTGATGGCTGCTTCCTAAAGGGAGCCTGCAAAGGTGAATTGTTAGTTGCTGTTGGAAAAAATAGAAACAATCAGATGTATCCCATTGCTTGGGCTTTGGTAGATCAAGAGACTACACATTCATGGATTTGGTTCATCAACTATCTCAAAACTGATTTAGAGTTGAGGAATGGTGAAGATTTAACAGTAATGTCTGATATGCAAAAGGTACTGTAATCCATTTATTATGTTGTTTGTTTCTTACCATTACTATTCTTAATTCTGGACTGTCATCTCACTAATATTCTATGCTTAGGGACTGTCATCTGCTGTTGCTGATTTGCTACCCTTGGCTGAAAGAAGAATGTGTGCAAGACACATTTGGGCAAACTGGCAGAAAACTTGGAGGGCAGAAGAAAGAAGGAAACAATTTTGGAGATGTGCTAAGGCTCCATTTCAGGTAAAATTAAGAGAAGAAATGAAGAAATTGGATGAATTAGGTAATGGTATTTGTGAAAGTTTACTGTCCTATGATAAAGAATACTGGTGTAGGGCTTATTTCAATGAGAATGTTAGATGTGATATTGTAGAAAACAACATGTGTGAAACATTTAATTCCTGGATATTAAGTCCTAGGCATAAATCTGTCATCACCATGCATGAAGAAATTAGGCACAAAATGATGAGTAGGCAAGTAGATATGCTCAAGTTTGTTGAAACATGGGCTTCTGATATATCACCTATGGCAAGACTAGTTTTAGAGGAGAACAAGGAAATAGGAAGGAAGTTAAAAGTACAGTGGAATGCTGACACTGGATTTGAAGTGAATGAAGGCATGTATAGGCATACTATTGATATACAAAAAAAAGAGTACAGCTGCAGGTTATGGCAGTTAAGAGGTATACCATGTCAACATGCAATATGTGCCTTTTATAAGATTGGGAAGGAACCAGAAGAGTATGTTGAACACTGGTATAGGAAAGATACTTTCCTGGCTGCTTACCAATACTTTATTCAGCCAATTCCAAGCATACAAATGTGGCTTGATTCTACCAATCCATCAATTGAGCCTCCTGAGGTAAAACCAATGCCTGGTAGGCCAAACAAATGTAGAAGAAAGGACAAGGATGAACCAAAAAAGTTGGGAAAACTTTCAAAGAAAGGTGCCAAGATGTCCTGTTCAATTTGCCATCAGGTTGGTCACAACAAATCAGTATGCAGTTTAAGGGTAAGTTTGATGACTTTCAATTCAATTTGTTTCCAATGTTTTCATTGTTTTCATTGTTGTATTGATTAATGACTTAGCAATCATATATTAGGGACAAACAAGCACACAATCAAGCACACCAGTTGGTAGTCAAAGTAATACAACCCAAGCTGCAGGTACATCAACTACCACAACCCAAACTCCAAGGGCCTCATCTTCCTTGTGTGCTGAAACATCAAAGATAAGAAGGAACACACCATCAGTAGGAGGTAGGGGAAGGGATGGTGGGGCTGGTAGGGGAAGAGGTGGAGGAGCTGGTATGGGAAGAGGAAGAACTTCAGTTGCTAGTACAACTGGTTCTGTTACATCTGGTGCAGCTATTTCTGCTACTGCCAGATCACTTGCTGCTTCTGTTGGAAAGAATAGAACCAGAAATTCTGGTTTTGGTTTGTACACAGACACACAAACTGGAACTAGTATCCTTAATGTAAGTGTGAGAAGTCAATCAGCTTAGTTAACTATAATTTCTGTCCTTATGTTTCTGGATGATTCATTACTGACTATAAGTATTTTCTAGCCTGGTAGGCCAAGTGAAAGAGTTATTTCAACTGGTGCAAACTTGATGAATGCTGCACAAACTAATGTGGATCTTGGATTTAGACCAACTGGTCTCAAGTGGAAAGGGAAAAGAGCTGTGACAAGGAATCAACTTCAACAACAAAGGGATGCTGCAGTTTCTAACAAAAAGATGAAAGTTGGGACCTCTACTTCATCTACACCAGTTGACTCTTGTCAAAGTCAAATTTAGGAAGAATTTTCTTGTATTTTGTTGGTCATGTGTATGAACCATATTTTGTGAAGTATTTAGAACCTAACAATGTTGGTCATTTGGTCATATGTATGAACCTTGTTTTGTGAAGTATTTTGAACAATTATTATGGTTGTATATGAACCTCCTTTTGTTAGTTTAGTATGCTTTGGTTCTGGTTGGTTTATGCAGTTAACTGAAAGTTGTGAACTAGGTGTTGTATTTCTCATGGCAATTAGGTGTTGTATTTCTCATGGCAGTTAGATTTGATGTCATGGCAATGAAACATCTTCTATTATTTAGGTGTTGTATTTCTCTTAGTTGCTTTTGTTAGTTTAGTACAATTCAATGTAAGAACCTTGCTGTCTAATTTTTTGGCAGAAATTAAAACACATTTGATAACTGATAAGTTCATCATACAGTTAGAAAATTTCAACTACATTCAATAGGCAACATTGGCCATAAATCATAAACAACATTGCAGTAAAATAAAGGCAAAATATATTCTCATATACATATACCATACACCTAAATAATAGAAAATTCCCTCAAAAACCAAGTCACAACTACAATAACAAGCAGCCAAACCAAAATCCTCTGTTTCTTCATCAACTTCAACTTTTCTTCTTCATGATTTTTTACCCTCTTTAGTAATCCATACATGACTTTGGTATAGTGTTCGGACAATTCAACATCATACCAACGAAAAAAATTGCATCCGCCATCGCCTGCTTTCCCCAATCTACAGCAGTAGAATCTTCTACCCGGATTAAATGGTGACCAAGAAAGTTTTAAAGGAGCAATTTGGCCACAGTTGCAATTAACAACAGGTTCGTTGTTAATTGCATCTTTGCTAAAGAGGAAGAAGATACGCGGATGGGTATACTAATTTAGTGTTGGGTTTGGGTATTTAAATTAGGGAGTTCATTAAGGGTTTTTTGTGAATTTCACAAAAAACTGTTAAGTTACCGTTAGTTCACACCAACACACGCGCGATTCCGGATGTGTACCACACGCGACGGGGCTGGTGAGGTCGGGTGTTTATAAAGTTAAGTTTTTAAAGACGTGAAGTGTTTGGTTGGAAAAGGTCTCAGTTGAGGTGTCCAACTGACCGTTGTGGACAACTTCAATGGCCTGTTTATGTATTTCGCCATAAATAAATTATCGTTATCATGTACACGTTCACGTGACATAGTTAAGGTTTACAAACTTAAAATCAGGATATGCATTCGCGCAACTTTGGGAGAAACAATATTAATACTAATTATGTATCGGGAATTGTGTATATACACGCGTGACATGATTCTTGGCGCATCAATCGAGACGAGTACAAGTACGCGTGACTTTTTTTCAAAATAATTTCATAATGTCATAATTCTTTAATTAAAAGCGGAAAGAGGTAAAAGTGTTCATAGATTCTAAAATGAGTAATTAAACAATCTAATTAGGTCATGTATGATTAAAGTGACCGTGCAATAATCACAGAATCCGGGAGCGCCTCACACCTTTACCCGGGTTAGCAAAATTCCTTGCCCGGTCTTCTAGTTTCGCAAACTTTAGAATAGAGTCACGTTTCCTCGATTTAGGATTTAAAATAAACCGGTGACTTGGGACACCGTAAATATTCCAAATAGTGACTCTGAAATTGAATAATTGATCCCATTTCGATTAATATCACTTTAGTTGGAAAAACTCCCTATTCCTATTGGGAAAAAGGAGGTGTGACAGCTCAAGCGACTCTGTTGGGGACAAGAACCCAGAATCTCTAGTTCAGGGTTCCGAATTCGAGCTTGTTAATGTATCTGTACTTGGCTTTGGTGTTTGTTGATATTACCGTGTTTGTGGTCCTAATGTGCTAATTGCTGCTCATTTATCTCTTTGATATTATTTGAACTATATTTGAATGTCTTCTTACGCCTTCCGTCTAAGCCTTCTAAAAATATGGTGCACACATATGCATGGCCCACAGAGGTCGTACCAAATAGAACAAGGCTGGATCAATAACTAGGCCGGATAGACTTTCTTGCTCCCGGTACATTGCCCTCACCTCGACTCGAGCTGTCCGCTTGGGTAAGTCATGTCTAGAACACAACCCCTGGTTAAACCTAAAATAACATAGCCTCATGTCGGATCCCTAGTATGAATGTTTGTTTGCATCATGTGCATTTGACTTTGGGGACTCAACATAGGGGTTGGGTACATCAAGGATAGGTGTACCCGAAATAAAAAACTATCCTGAAGCATCTTATATGCCATTTGTACATTTATTTGCTTCAACTTGCATGTTGATCGGCTAAGGAAAGAAAAGAAAACCAAGAGTGAGGTAGGAGAGAAATGAGCTCAGTTCTAAAAACCCTGATATTTGACAAATGTCCCGAAACTCTGCCAAAATTTTCAAAAAAAAATGATGATAAAAATTGAATGAAAAAAAGAGTCATCTCAAAATGAGTCAATATCATGTTTTCCTGCTTATGTCAAAACTGGTCGAACTATGCAGGTCTGATTCTCACTGGATGTGAGATACGTAGGAAAACCTCATTAGTGCCAGCCCCCAAATTTCAAAAGTCCAAAAATATTTTCCATCACTTCCTTCTTTATAAAGTCTTTCTTTTAGACACCAATTTTTTTTTTTAAAAAAACACAAATATATTTTCTTTTAATTTTTTCAAAATTCAAAAATATATTCATTCTTTTTTCGAAAACTGAAAAGAAAATTCAAGATTCAAAAATATTTTCTTTTTTTTTTCTTTAGAAGTATTTCTTTCATAAATTAAAAATAAAAGTCCAACAATCCAACAACATTTCTTCTTTAAAAGTTTTTCTGTAACGACCCGGCCGATCATTTTTGGAATTTACGCCCCGATCTCCCATTAACTGCTTTCCCTAAGTCCATTTCTGCTATTTTGGTTTGCCGGGACATTCAGTATTAGGATTCAGAGTGTTTTGGGACACTTAGTCCCTAAATGAGAGCTTAAGAGTTGGAAAATGGTCTGTACTCGGAACAGTGTGAAGACGACCTCGGAATGGAAATCTGATGGTTCCGTTAGATACGTCAGATGATTTCGAGGTTGGGAGCGTGTTCTGAATGTAATTTGGAGGGTTGTAGCTCATTTAGGCTTGAAATGCCGAAGTTTAAATTTTTGAAGTTTCCGGTTCGATAGTGAGTTTTTGATCCGGGAGTCGGATTTAAATTCAGGAAGTTGTTTTAGCCCCGTCATGTCATTTGGGATGTGTGTGCAAAATTTCAGGTCATTCGGATGAGGTTTGGTTAGGTTTTTGATCGAAAGTGTATTTTGGATGAATTTGAAGTTTTTAGGCTTGAATCCTTGATTTAATTGAGTTTTCGGTATTGTTTGAGATGTTTTGAGGATTGGTACAAGTTCGAATAAGGTATTAGGTGGTATTGGTGCTTTTGGTTGAGGTCCTGGGGGCTTCGGGATGATTTCAGATGGCTAACGGGGTAAATTTCTAAGTTTGGTTGCAGCTGATATTAATTCTTCTGCTATTTCCGCTTCTGTGTCTTGGGAACCGCAGAAGCGGTGCCTCATAAGCGGCTTCGTCACCGCATAAGCGGAATTGGCCCCACCTCGAGAGAACAACAGAAGCGGTCTCGTTCCCGCATAAGCGGAACCGCAAATGCGGTTACTGGTCCGCAGAAGCGGACTTTGGCCCCATTAGTTGAACCGCAAAAGCGGTTGATTCTTTCTGCGGTCCCTGGGCCGCAAAAGCGGAAACCACTGTTATGAAAAGGGAAAAATCCGAGGGTTTATTTCAAAATTGGAAAAATCAATTGTGAGCTCGGGAGAAGGCGATTGTGAGTGGGTTTTGAAGAGAAGATCATTGGGTAACGTTGCTTTGATCCTTTCTAGTTATATTTCATCATTTCCTAGTTAAATTAACTATTAGAACTCAAATTCAAGGTCAAAAATTGGGAAAAATGGGTGAAACTTATTAGACTTAATTATGTGATTTTGAGTGGGCATTTGACCTCCGATTTGGGAGATTTTTATATGGTTAGACTCGTGAGAGTACGAGGGTTCTGAAAATATAAAAATTATTCGATTTCGAGACATTGGCTGGAAGGGTGTTTTGGTCATTTTACCTATTTTCGTGCCCTAGCTTTAATTTTAATAGTGGAATCAGTTGTTTACAATATTATTTACGATATGTGATTGTATTGAATAGATTCGGGCCATTTGGAGTCGGATACTCGTGGCAAAGGCATTGTTCCTTAGTTGATTTTGCACCGGTTCGAGGTAAGTGGCTTGTCTAACCTTGTGTGGGGGACTTCGTCCTTTAGGATGTGATAATTGATAATTGGATGCCTTGTATGTGAGGTGACGAGTGCGTACTTGAGCTAATTGTTGAAAACCCGAATTTTTACTTAAATACTTGAGCTGGATTTTCTTTCATATTTGTTTTATCCTACTTGCTATTATAGCCTGTGCTAGTGTAGAAGAGCATGTCTAATTGATCCAAATTGCCTAATTGCTTAAATTGCCTTAACTGTGATTACACGGAGCATGTTAGGCCAGTATTATTTGTTGCCTTGTATTGTTGTACTTCAATTTCTGAATATTTCTCTAATTTTGGTTGCGCATTTATATTGGGACTACGGATGTGGGATTCCGGGAGCTCCCCCTCTTGTTTGTTTACTTTGGGACTACGGGTTCGATTCCCGGGAGATCCCCCCTGCCCTTTTATTTTGGGACTGCGGGATGGTATCCCGGGAGATCCCCCAGCACTTTTATTTTGGGACTACGGGATGGTATCCGGGGAGATCCCCTGCACACTTTTATTTTGGGACTACGGGACGGTGTCCCTAGAGATCCCCTGCACACTGATGATTGGACTACGGGACGGTTTCCCGAGAGATCCTTTGATATTGATATGAGAGTTGGACGACGGGACGGTATCCCGAGAGATCCATTGGACAGTTGACGAAAGGGCTATAGGACGGTATCTTGGGAGACCCTCGTTGGCATTCTTATTGCAATTTAGCTGTGTTTACTCTATGTTTCTGTTCTGTCTTTGTAGTATTATTATTTCATTGAGCTATCTTATTACACTGCTGCGTTCATTAGTTTCGTCGGATTTCTAAACTGTTAATATTTTGCTGCTATATTATTTTTGCCTCAGTAGGGCCCTGACCTTTCCTCGTCACTACCCAATCGAGGTTAGGTTTGGCACTTACTGAGTACCGCTGTGGTGTACTCATGCCTCTTCTGAGCATGTTTTTCATGTGCAGATCCAGGTACCTCTACGCAGGCGCATTATCAGTAGCTGCAGGGAGCATTTCGAAGACTTGAGGTATATCTGCCGCGTCCGCAGACCGGAGAGTCTCCCTCTCACTTTACCCTTTAGTTAGCTAGATGCTATTCTGTTCTTCCTTATTATAGACTTTCTGGATGATTAGAGCAGTGTTATGTATTATTCTTAGCCTGTGTTACCCGTGGGTTTCCGGGTCTTTGGGATGGTTTCAAAATTTAAATTATTAAAGTGTATGTGCCAGGCGGCAACTGTATACATTACTCACATACTTAGCTTTTGATTATAAATTTCGTAAATGTTGTTACTTCCGCAATGTGTTAGGCTTACCTAGCCGTGAAGGCTAGGTGCCGTCATGACATGTTCACAATTGGTGAACTAGGGTCGTGACATTTTCTTTCAAAATTAAAAAAGTAGAATATATTTTCTTTCTTCTTAGAAGTATTTTAATTTTAAAAATTCTTAAATTCAAAAAAAATTAAAATTCAAAAATATTTTCTTTCTTCTTATATGTATTTCTTTCGGAAATTAGAAAAGGAAAAAAGGAGTTAATTTAGTTACTTTATTCCTAATCTTCCCGAACTACACAAGATCTGATTCATGCTCCCACATGATACGTAGGTAATCCACATCAAGTTCGCTCAAATGAAAAAAATAAAAAATAAACGAAAAAAAGAAAGAGAAAAAAGGATAAAAAGAAAGAGAGTGTTTATTCTAATATGCTTGTTATATTGAAATAAAAGTTAGTTAAAGGTGGTCGGTTTGTTGGTTTGCAATGGCGAGTCAAAAAAAATCCAAGATCCTTCGTGTCATGACCCAAAACTCATCTCGTTGTCATGGCGTCTATCGTGGAACTACGCCAGCCTCAACTCAATGCAACCCAAAACCACAATACTAAAATCAAATCATTTACGGAAAAACTTTCATCATTTTTAAATAAATTGTTTAAGACATAAAGAAAGATTCATAATACGATACAACCATCCCAAAAGCAGGGTGTCACAGAGTATATGAGCGTCTAGAGAAATAGTATAGTCTACTATAAAGTTCACTGAATACAACTGAAACATAACTAGAATAGAGAGGAAGGGTCAATATCTGCGAGTGCCATGAAGATACCTCAACAATCTCCCAAGCATGCAACCTCGACCAGTGACTGCCACTAGTACCGACAGCACCTGGATCTGCACACAAGGTGCAGGGTGTAACGTGAGTACACCAACTTCGTACGTAACAAGTCCAACCTATGGACTGATAGTTAGTGAAGAACTCAACCTCATACAAAATAACAGAAATAGCATACAGAATGTAGGCATGCTTTCAATTAAATTAATAGCTCGAACAATAAAGCAGAGCAGGTATGAACAAGGTAAAGAAGGGTAAATCTGCTACATTTACATGCCAATGCACATGCTATATGAAATGAACCATGTTGAGTGCCTCATGTGCCCACAATATCAAATGTTTGTCCACTCAATATTGTATATAGCTCACAGGGCCCAGGGGAGATTCATCCCGGAATATATACATCTCTAACAGCAGTCTCTCAGTGCTAAGGAAGGCCGATCCAGCCTATTGAGAAGATCCATCTCCAGATAATAGTAATAGCGATATCACAAACCACTTGGTACTGTATATGGCTCACAAGGCCCAGGGAAGATCCATCCCAGAATATATACACATCACAGACCATCAGTCTCTAGTACCGACGAATATGCCATTCCAGCCCTTTGGAGAAGATCTATCTCCAGGTATAAGTAGTTCAGACAAGATCCATATCTAGGGAAGATCCATCCCTCAATAATATCAATTGCGCTTACTGGGAGTGTGTAGACTCTGGAGGGGCTCCTTTATGCCCAAGTGCCATAACAATCCAACGAAGGCATAATTAATAATCTGCTGCGGCGAGCAGCCCGATCACATAACTATCACACATAATCAGGCTCTCGGACTCACTCAGTCATCACTCTCCAGTCTCACACACACAGGACTCACAATGCCATAATACAAGCCCGAAACAATGATATGATATGCCAAAATGACGCAACCGAGACTGAGAAATAATATGATATGCATGAATAAGACTGAGTACAGAGTACCAATGAAACTAATGAGATGACAGCAAGATACGACCACGTAGGTCGAAACAGTATTAGTGAGAAGCCCTAACATGATAATTAACATGATCTACAGTTTTTTTTTACTTAATCACATAATCACAACACATATATCAGCAAGAAAGAGTCACTAAGTAGTGTCCTGGAATGAACTAGGTCATAATTCTCAAAGTGCACGCCCACAAGCCCATCGCTTGGCATTTGTGTCACCTCATACGAGTGATATAGCATGGAGTTTGGGGTTTCGAACCATCAGAACCAAGTTTGGAAGCGTTACTTACCTCAAGCCAAGGGTCTTCCTACTCCGCTATGCCTTTGCCTCTAGAATCGTCCTCCAAATGTCTCGAATCTAACCAAGGCAATACAACGCAATCAATATAGGCCAAGGAATCAATTCCAAACAAAAAAATATCAGTGCGATCCAAAATTCTGAAATTCACCCAAACCCGGACCTCAGGCCCACGACTTGGAATCCAACAAAAATCACAAAACTAGAAACTCCTTCCACTCACGAGTCTATACATACCAAAATCATCGAAATCCGACGTCAAATGGCCCCTCAAATCCTCAATCAAAACTCTCCAAAACTCAAGCCCTATCCCTTCTACTTCATCCCAAATCCCCCACTAATTTCATGATTAAATAGTGGAAAATCATCACAAACACAAATAATAAAGCCCAAGTAACTTACCTTACTGATACCCCCTCAATTCCCTCTTGAAGTCACTGCCTTTAGCTCTAAACTCATCCAAAAATGGTGAAGAATAGGCAGAAATTTGCGAAGGGTGCCTTTTATATTTTCTGCCCAGGAGACTCGCATCTGCGGTCCAGATGAGCGCACCTATGCTACCGTATCTGCGGTCCATCAAGCGCACCGGCGGATTCCACTTACCTACAAACTTCTGCATCCACAAATACACACTCGCACCTGCGGCCTCGCTGGTACGATAAAACCACCACACATGCAATCAACTCCAACTGGTCCAAAACCGCATTTGCAGCCTCCCTTTCATATATGTGGTCTCGCACCTACAAGCTCCAATCCATAGGTACATAAGCCGCAACTTCAGCCGCTCAAACCGAGTTCCAATCTTTTCGTTAACCATCAGAGTTTATCGCGGGGCCCTCAGGACCTCAACCAAAAATACCAAATAGTCATATACTACTATTCAAACTTATTCAAACCTTCGGAACACTCCAAACGACATCAAAACACTAAATCTCCCTCGGATTCAAGCTTAAGAACTTCTAAACTTCTGAAATCACTGAATGACGCCGAAACATATCACACCTCGCCCGAATGACCTGAAATACTGAACACACATCACAAATGACACTACAGACCTACTCTAATTTACATAATTCCATCCTGACCATGATATCAAGATTTTCACTGCCGACCGGAAAACATCAAATTTCCAATTTCGCCAATTCAAGCCTAAATCTACCATGGACCTCCGAATTATATTTTGAACATGATCCTATGTCCAAATCACCTAACAGAGATAACCAAATCATAAAAATTCAAATCCTAGATCGAATACTAAAAAGTCAAAACTTGGTCAAACCTTTCAAATTTAAGCTTTAAGCTGAGAATTTTTCTTCCAAATCTATTCCGATTATCTTTAAAACCAAAACCGACTATTTACATAAGTTATAATACATTATATGGGTATATTCATGCCCAAGAATAGCGAGCGAAGCGCAGATGTTCAAAACGACCGGTCGGGTTGTTACATTCTCCCCTACTTAAACATACATTCATTCTCGAACGTGCCTAGAGTTATTCCAAAACCCATCAAATCGCCATGTATATTTACTATACATATACCCGAGGGTTATCCCATGTCACCCTATCCCATATAGGTTTTATAGCACAACATAACTGAAATTCCGCGATCCAGCCTAGCCTATAAGCTTTAGAACCACATTTTTCATATCCTTGTTGATACCCAGTTTTTCCCCATATATTTTTTTTATACTCAAAATACTTTCAAAAATAGTATATATATGCATATATAAGCATGCCCAA
Organism: Nicotiana glauca; assembly: GCA_026770625.1. Classification (NCBI taxonomy): domain Eukaryota; kingdom Viridiplantae; phylum Streptophyta; class Magnoliopsida; order Solanales; family Solanaceae; genus Nicotiana; species Nicotiana glauca. Next base: position 15,668 of record MU690310.1, read on the forward strand.
AAGTTCTGGTATTTTTCTTAATTTTTTAAGATTTTTTAAAAGGTCAATTCTTTGTCTATTTTAATAGTACAAAATCCAAATTATCTCCAAAATTATCATTTTTTGGTGAATAACTTATTTCATTATCATATTTATACCAAAATATAATTAAGGTGATTTTTGCATATTTTTACCAATTTATTTGGCATTTTTAAAACCAAATTGCATATAATTGCAATTATGGCCTATTTCGTAATTAATAGCATTTTACAATTATAAAATTAGTTCCAGTATTTTTAATTTAATATTTATATATTATTTATTAATTTAGCACCTTCAATTTGTTTCAGAAATCTTTTACTATTTTTATGAAATTAAAAGGGAAAAACTGGCTATTTCAATTGTGGCCTCAATTCCTTTCAATTATAGCCTATTTTTCGTCCCTATTTTGACCCCAATTGACCCCAAATCAGTCATAAATCAACGACCCAATTGAGTTCAACCCGACCCCTTTACTCGTTTGTCCAACCCGTCCGTGTTGTACTTTCAATCCTGGTCGTTGATCATTTTGATCAACGACCCTCATTCACACTTTCCTTTTTAAATCTACCAACCCCTATCCCTATCTCTAATTTCACTTCGACCGCCACCCTCAAATACCCCTTTTCTCTCAAACTCTCTCTAACACTCGAAACCCTAGCCGCCTCTGATATCTTCTCCGGCCAGTTCTCGCCGGAGTCCATGGCTTCTCAGGCCATGGACAGCCTGTGCTCAATTCCCTTCACCCCAAATCATGGATATTCAAGGCTTTTGAGGTTCAACCTCAACGAGACTTGTTCAGATCCTCGCCGATTTGCGTTCCTGTGGCTTCTCCAGCTTCGTTTCGACGTGTTCAAGCCTCAAGAGCCTAGATATGGTCCAGACCTGTTCCAGGCCAGATCCTTTCCAAGCCTTCTCGTTTCTAGTGTTTTTGAGAAACCCTGAAAGCTGTTCGAGGTTCTTTCTGTCTTTATTTTCTTAGATCTGTGATAGATCTGTAGTGTACTCGAGGTTTCAAAGCTTTTCCCCAAATTTCTCTTTTCAAAATTAGTCAGTTTCAATTTAGGGTTTCCAAAACTTTTAAAACGATTTCTGTTTCTTCTTCTTCTTCTTTCTTTATATGAATCTTCCTGTATATGCTTTGTTCTTATGTGTTTTCGCTTGTGCATATTTTCTCTTATGTTCTTATGTTTTGCCATTATTTGGCATGTTCTTCTACTTGTGCTCTGTTATCTCTTCTACTGTTTCTACAGCATGCTTTCACACGTCTAGCTTATGTGTTCCTTTACCATTTTCTTACTCGGATTTTGTTTGCCTTTACTGAACTTTTGTTTGAGTTCTAAACCTATTTCGCCTACTATTTCTTAAGTTCTATGTCACCTCTATTCTTTCTTGAACTTGCTTGAGTTTTTCCTGAACATGCTTTGTTTTTACTCTATTGCTTCAAACTTGCCATTATATCTATGTGCTTTCTCATGAGATTCTCTAAGTCTGTTCGATGGCTTGCCCTCTTCTTTCTGTACCCTACTCGAATTTGAAACCCTAGACTAAACTGGAATCTTTCGCTTATGATTTTGAGACTTTATATGCCAAACTTTTCTTTCTTGCTTGACGCTTCTGTGCTTATATATGAGGGTTTTTATTTCAAAAGGGTTCTGCCAACTTGTAATTGATTCCAATCTCCTTTAATAAGGTTCGATTGATTGGTTATTGATTTTTCAATTGAACTTTTCCTCACCTTTTTTCTGACTAAGTTCATTCGAACAAAGCTTTAACTAGCTGTTTGATTGACCTACTTGCCTTATTTCTCACAAATCATGTACCATAGGATTCTTGCCTTAAATAATCCCTATGTATTTACCCGTGTTATGGTACTTTGGAAAGGTTTTTTAATTAGTCATCTTTCCTTAATTGACGTATGCCCGTTTGAAATCAAACCCCCTAACCTTAGGGAGACCTTCTGTGATTGATTGTAAACTATTTTCTTGCCTTTTTTTCTTACTCGTTTTCTGCACTATAAAAACAAGACACTACACACAACTTTCTACACACACACACACACGAACGAAACCTCAAAAGCACTTCAGACTTCAGTTGAACACTATATAATTACAATACTTTCTCTACTACTACTTTCTCTACTTCTAATACTGAGCACTCTGCTCCTCTCTCTTCTACTGTCTGAAATACCTTTGAGTTACTCTTGAACTTTCAAATATTTGCTAAAGTTTCTGAGCCTGCTCCTGTTGATTTCTGGCTATTACTTGCTTATACTATTCTGCTGTTCTAAAGCTTGCAACTGGTATGTCCTTCTAATTAAATAATACCCTCCAAACTATGTGTTTACTTCTCGTCCTCTGTTATGCATTCTTCACTATATGTTCATCCTAGTCTGTCATGCTCTCTTTCATCATGTTTCTGCATCTTTGAGTCTGTTTGTGCTTTCTTGCTTTCCTCATGTTTCTGTAAATGCTTTCTTATGTGATTCCCTATCCCTTTGACCCCCTTTTTATGTGTGAGTGCAATTCTGAGTCATGTTGGCATTCTATTATTGTCACTCATGACTTGGAATCAGGTTCTCTTGAACCTCTACTCAAATCAATTCCCATTCCCTTTACCCCTTACATGCTGAGCCTTAACTCAGGACTGGTGGTGCCCTAATCACCATCCAGACCCAGGTTTGACTTCTAAAAGTCTGCTCTTTATTTGTTGGCCAAGCAGATGGTCAGGGGTGTTCCAATCTCTGCCCATGGCTGGGTATGACCACCCTATGCTATGGCTCCCTAATCCCTCTCTCACTTTGCACTTATTCCTAGTTCTAAGTTCTGCCCCCCTTTGGTAAGCCATGCTTTGGGACCCTGGAGCTCCCTCTAAACGTGGATGCCTGCGGGCTGGCAATTCCACACTGCACTATTCTATTCTAATTGTTATCCAAAATGTGTAAGCACTGCTAGGAGTCCTTGAGGCTCCTTGGAACTTTGAAACACTTTGGGTGAGAGAAGTCCTTGCAAATCTGGAATCCGAATTTGGTGAAACACATGTTATTGGATATTAAGATTGAATTAGGCTACTCGAATCTAGCTGTAGGTTGTGATGTATTTTTAATCGTTTTCTTTCTTTCTTCTGGTTCTGTAATATTTTGTGTATAAAAGAACTCGGGGGAAGATATAGTAAAAAGGGTGTGGGAGGGGTTTACTTTTTGCATCAATAAAAGGGTAAATATATCATGCCTATAGGTTTAATATTGTAATTCAGTCACTTAGATACCATGCCTATATGTTTAGTGTTGTAATTTAGTCACCTAGATACCATGCCTATAGTGTTAATGTTTTAATAACCTAGATATCATGTCTATAAGTTTAACGTTTTAACTCAATCGACTAGATACCATGTCTATAGGATTTAATGCATAATACGCATAATCCAGTCATCTACAAAATCTACCTATAGGGTTTAATGCTTTATCATCTTGCAAATCATTAGAAACACTGTCTATAGGACTTAATATTCATGTAAGAAGTTGCATATAGAAACCATGTCTATAGGAAATGCATACGTGTTAGGCAAAACTATAGGGTAATCAAATCTGCCGTCTGTTAACCAATTCTGTAATAAGTTCTAAAACCACGTCTGTCTATAAAGGTCCATCCCAAAATCTGTTTAAGTAACAACAACCTGTTAACTGGCATTAACGTTCAATATAACATTTTTTTTTATTTCAATACAAACTCCTATAAATCTGTAATGCTTTTAAAAATTCTGCAAATCTGTCTGAGATAATCCCTTTAAATCTTCTGCCCAAATTCTATTCATCTTTTGAAGCTATCTTTCAGAATAATCTTTTAACTCACTCTTTCAGTATTTTCACTTTTGAAAACCCTTCTTCTTCTGTATTTTCACTCAAACAAATCTGCTGATTTTAAAGTCATTTCTGAACTTCTGTAATTTTTTCAACTCCCTGCTTAACTCTTCTGCATTAGGATCTTGTCTGGAATCTCGATTAAAATACTTCAATCTCTAACAATTGGATCAGAGTTGCCTAAAGCAGACTTTTTATCTGATTTTATGTGTTAAACTAGTCCGTCCGCCGCTTAAGTTTTAATTTAAAGACCAAACCAGTATGTGCAAGGCATGCTAAACTATATGCTATAAGACTTACGAGGTTTTATGTGAGCCTTGCATGTTTGTTTGTCAATCCCCTTACTTGCTATTTGTTTTGGTTGTCGAAATTAGTATTTTGTCCTTTAAACCCCATATATGCCTTACCCCTTTTCTTCCCTTTTAGGATTAGAATTCCTAATACCCTGGGACTGATAGGTTGGGAAGAGTATTAGCATGCAATAAGTAAACGAGACTAATCGCGTTTAAATACCTTAACGTGGTGGGAAGGGTAGAATATGGATATGATGACCGGTGTGCTAATACCTCGTGGAACTCCTCTTTTGAGGAGTGATTCCTGGTTATTGCATTGATGTGATCCATATTTTGTATAAACCTAGGATGCCCTTTATTTTCCTTTTATTTACAGTGTCTTCTTTAATTCTGTTCTTCAAATTAATTTCTTTTTTTTTCTAAAAACTGTCTCTTTCTGTCTTCTTTGTCCTTTTCAAAACTTGAAACTTATTCGTGATTCTTATGTGCAAAGCTTTACTTGTTTTCTCTCACTTCCTTTTAAAGTCATAATTAAAGCATGGCCGGAAACCACACTAGTGGATCTTGAGGGGTGCCTAACACCTTCCCCTCGAGATAATCTCAAGCCCTTACCCGAACTCTGGTTTTTCTTTTAAAATCGCTTTTTCTCTTTAAAGTGTCCTAATGCATTATAATCATTAGGTGGCGACTCTTCAAATTCCATAACCCGATTCCTCAAAAGGGAATAATAGTTGTTTTGTCCATAATATCGTAAATCCGATTTCTTTTCTTTTTTAAGGAAGGGGGGGCGTCGACAGCATGTCGACTCTGCTGGGGATTTTTTCTAAGGCTTTTACCATTACTTGCTTTTGCGACTTTATTGCTTCCTTAATTTCTTTTATTTCCCGCCTTTAATTATTTCATCATGATTACTGACTTGGCTCTTCATGTTGTCCCTTTCTTTTAATTTCTTCCTTTACTGCTTTATTACTATTTCAATACCGTTGTAATTTTTGAGCACTTACTGTAATCTTTTACTGTATGAACATGAAAATACATGTAATTTGCTTCATTTTTGTAACTGCATCTTCAACATCATGTTCCACGCGTGCCAAACAAATCCTATGCAACGCTTATAATGAGTGATTGCGCCATTCCGATATTATTACCCCCTAAATGTGGCAAAGGCATATTTGCGGTAAAACCAGTCGATCAACGGTGTAGTTGACGGTTTCGCGCCTTTCCCTCTTGAGTTGTCCGCTCAAGGGTACCTTGTCTAGCACATAAAAAAAAATAGAAACCTTACTCTATTAAACTGTTCATGCATCATGGTCAAACTTAGACGAGCCAGTTATGTTGTTCGCATAATGACTCATTAAGATAGACTAAACATCATGTCCATCGGGTTTCCTCAAAACCCAAATGGAAGCCTTCACGTTGTGTGCATTTATTTGGAGAACTAAATGCCTTTATGCTAATTATTGATTTAAATAGTCGGGTCTTGGTCTAACCCTTTGTTTTGCAAAAAATGAGGCACGAAATCCCCAGATTCGATATGGTATCTAACATTTACCCAAGGTTGCTAAGTTGGTGGGAGAATCTTCATGTCAGCGATCAGACCCTTGTCCGCAAGTACTTAGGGAATTTGCCCTTACTTCTGGAAATCCAGCCTAACAACAAAATCATAGAGGCTGCAACTCTATTCTGGGACAGTGATTGGCCGGTTTTTCACTTCGGGGACCTCGAAATGACCCCTTTACTAGAAGAAATAGGGGGTCTAGCTGGAATTCCTTGGGAGACTCTGGGTCTACTTATGCCAGAGAATCGCAAGGGTAGGGGTTTCCTCAAAATGATGGGACTCAAGAATAATTCGGATCTGACTTGTCTAAAAGATTCCTATATACCATTTGACTTTCTGTATGAAAGGTTTGGCCATAGCAAGTCCTACCGCACCTACACTGACGAATTCGCCCTTACCTTTTTAGTTAGGGCATATACATAGGAGGCTCTTTGTATTCATGTTCTGTTTCTTGGGTATGGTGATCTTTCCCATGAAGAAGTCTAGGATCCACACCAAACTAGCCATGGTAACCAAAACCTTAATGGAAGGGATCGACGGGCAGTCTTTCAGCATAGTGCCCATGATCATTGCTGAGATCTATCGAGCCTTGGGAAAATGTCAACAAGGGGCCCCGCACTTCGAGGGTTGTAATCTGTTACTTCAACTCTGGCTTATAGAACACCTTCAGAAAGGTGACTACCGACAGGAGATTATACGCAGGGATCGGCATGACCATATCGCTTTCCACCACCCCAAGCGAATGAACTTCAGGCCCAGCATGTTCGCTCAGCCGAAGGACACTGGAGGATGGGTAGAGCTGTTTGAAAATCTAAAGAAAGAGCAAGTACAGTGGATGTTCGAGTGGTTCCCAACAGGGGAGTTCATTATTCGTTCTCGAGATGCACCGTTCCTTATACTCATCGGTCTGAGGGGAACTCATCATTATGTCCCTCTCCGAGCCATGAGGAAAGCAGGGAGAAAACAAATCATACCAAGGGTAGACAAAATGAGTCATTTCACGGCTGACTTTCAAAAAGATGATAGCCCGCACAGGTGTCGAGCTCAACATATGTGGCATTGCAAGCTCGTCTTGGGGAGAGAAACTATTGAAGCAGACAGGTATCATGCAGGGTGTGTGCCGCATTATTCGGGTTGGTTAGAAGACGATCACATTGGTTTAGGTCACCCAGGGTTCGTCTGAGGTCATAGGCTTATTGATGAGAAAGCTGCGGCGCAGGTTAAATACGATCAACTGCGCAAGAGGATGCGAGAGTGTGAAAATGAGCACCAGGAAATACAAAAAGCTCACCAGAAATTGATCGACGAGTGGAAGGACATGGCAGTCAACGCTAACAAGCGGTTAGGGTATCTGGAAAGAGGTATAGTAGAGTTGAAAGGAAAGTTCTTGAAGAGGATTGAAGACTGCCAAAATGTCGAGGGAAGTGCAGGCGGACATTTGGCTCGAGCCTATTTGCTGCTAGGACTGTGCGAGTTGATACAGCTGTACGAGGGAGGCAAGAATACTGAATCTGGGGAAGGTCCTTCTGGGACCAAGTAGTTAGGGTCTTTTATTTCCTACTTTCCTAATGTAATAAGGCCACTGGCCATTAGTAACATCTTTCCGTTATTTCAAATTACGTTTTAGACTCGTCTTATTTTTATAAATAAAATGAGGCATTTAGCATTACAAGTTCTCCAAATTTAACTTGTCGCTAGGCCTACCTCGGGCACAAGGCACCCAAATTAGGGAACGATTTATATTCCTGCACAACGTGTTAAAATACCGCAATATTATTTTTTCAGAATCTGCACTAACTTTTTACCTTTTTATTTTTCTTTTATTTTATTCCCCTTCCCAAAGGTTAGTTCGTGCATTCTGGCACCATCAGTATACTCAACAAGATCCAAGGGCCCTCCACTTCCTCCTCCTCCGAGTCCTACCAGAAACAGGAACAAAGGCAAAATGGGAGATGCAAACGCTAGAAAGGAAATTGAGGAAACTTCTCAGAACACTGCAATCACCAAGGAAACTGCTGCTCACCTTGAGCAAACTTTGATGAAATTTCGGGAAGAATTAGAACAAGTCCGGAGCCTGGCAAGCCTATCAATCACTCTTGCCGCTGCTGATGCCAACACCCAGAACCCCGTACCTCCACAGCCACCAGTACAAACTGCTAGTACCCAAGCCTACAACACATGCAACAACACTCTACTGCTCATTCCCGAACCACAAAACACCACAAACGACCATAACACCCCTATCTTTGTGGACACTACACCCCACTATACCCAGCCAATCTCAAGTGCACCCGAATCAGATGACAAGGACTCCCTTATCAGGAATTTGGCCGCCGAACTCAAGAAGTTGACTAGCCGGGTCCAAGGTGTCGAGGGTAGCAAAGGTGTTGAAGGGTTGAACTATGAAGATCTTTGTGTTCAGCCAGATGTTGAGCTTCTGGAGGGGTACAAACCTCCCAAGTTCGAGATGTTTGATGGTACAGGTGATCCCAGGGTCCATCTAAGAATGCATTGTGACAAGCTGGTAGGAGTTGGAAGGGACGAGAAAATCTGCATGAAGCTGTTCATGAGGAGTCTAAAAGGCAACGCCTTGTCTTGGTACATCAGCCAGGATTCAAAGAAGTGGACAAGTTGGGTGAGCATGGCGTCCGACTTTATGGACCGGGTCAGGTTCAACACTGAGAACACACCGGATGTGTTCTATATCTAGAATCTGAAGAAGAAGCCGATAGAAACCTTTCGCGAGTATGCAACTCGTTGGAGGTCAGAAGCTGCCAAGGTCAGGCCAGCCCTCGAGGAAGAGCAAATGAACATGTTCTTTGTCCGGGCTCAGGATCCACAATACTATGAGAGACTGATGTTGATAGAGGGTCAGAAATTCTCCGACATCATCAAGTTGGGAGAAAGAATC
>MU690310.1:38395-70013 GCA_026770625.1 Nicotiana glauca
CATATATTTTTTTTATATTTAAAATACTTTCAAAAATAGCATATGTATGCATATATAAGCATGCCCAAAAGTTCTGGTATTTTTCCCAATTTTTTTAGATTTTTTAAAAGGTCAATTCTTTATCTATTTTAACAGTACAAAATCCAAATTATGTCCAAAATTATCATTTTTTGGCGAATAACTTATTTCATTCTCATATTTACACCAAAATATAATTAAGGTGATTTTTGCATATTTTTACCAATTTATTNTTTTTCTTGCAATTCTAAGAAAGAAAAATCCCAAAAAATCCGTCAATAAATGACGAACATTGACCTACTTGCCTTATTTCTCATAAATCATGTACCATAGGATTCTTTCCTTAAATAATCCCTCTGTATTTACCTGTGTTATGGTACTTTAGAAAGGTTTTTTAATTACTCATCTTTCCTTAATTGTCTCATGCCCGTTTGAAATCAAACCCCTTAACCTTAGGGAGACCTTCTATGATTGATTGTAAACTATTTTCTTACCTTTTTTGCTTACTCGTTTTCTGCACAATAAAAACAAGACACTACACAAAACTTTATACACACACACACACGAACGAAACCTCAAAAACAATTCAGACTTCAATTGAACACTATATAATTACAATACTTTCTCTACTACTACTACTTCCTCTACTCCTAATACTGAGAACTCTGCTCCTCTCTCTTCTACTGTCTGAAATACCTTTGAGTTACTCTTGAACTTTCAAATATTTGCTAAAGTTTCTGAGCCTGCTCCTGTTGAGTTCTGGCTGTTACTTGCTTCTACTATTCTGCTATTCTAAAGCCTGCAACTGGTATGTCCTTCTAATTAAATAATACCCTCCAAACTATGTGTTTAATTCTCCTCCTCTGTTATGCATTTTTCACTATGTGTTCATCCTAGTCTGTCATGCTCTCTTTCATCATGTTTCTGCATCTTTGAGTCTGTTTGTGCTTTCTTGCTTTCCTCATGTTTCTGTAAATGCTTTCTTATGTGATTCCCTGTCCCTTTGACCCCCTTTTACGTGTGAGTGCAATTCTCAGTCATGTTGGCATTCTATTATTTCCACTCATGACTTGGAATCAGGTTCTCTTGAACCTCTACTCAAATCAATTCCCATTCCCTTTACCCCTTATGTGCTGAGCCTTAACTCAGGACTGGTGGTGCCCTAATCACCATCCAGACCCAGGATTGACTTCTAAAAGTCTGCTCTTTATTTGTTGTCCAAGCAGATGGTCAGGGGTGTTCCAGTCTCTGCCCATGGCTGGGTATGACCACCCTCTGCTATGGCTCCCTAATCCCTCTCTCACTTTGCACTTATTCCTAGTTCTAAGTTTTGCCCCCCTTTGGTAAGCCATGCTTTGGGACCCTGGAGCTCCCTCTGAACTTGGATTCCTGCGGGCTGGAAATTCCACACTGCACGATTCTGTTCTAATTGTTATCCAGAGTGTAAGCACTGCCTAGAGTCCTTGAGGCTCCTTGGAACTTTGAAACACTTTGGGTGAGAGAAGGCCTTGTAAATCTGGAATCCGGATTTGGTGAAACACATGTTATTGGATATTATGATTGAATTAGGCTGCTTGGATCTAGCTGTAGGTTGTGATGTATTTTTAATCATTTTCTTTCTTTCTTCTGGTTCTGTAATATTTTTTGTATAAAAGAACTCGGGGGAAGATATAGTAAAAAGGGTATGGGAGGGATTTAATTTCTGCATCAATAAAAGGGTAAATATCATGCTTATAGGTTTAATATTGTAATTCAGTCACTTAGATACCATGCCTATAGGTTTAGTGTTGTAATTCAGTCACCTAGATTCCATGCCTATAGTGTTAATATTTTAATCACCTAGATATCATGTCTATAAGTTTAACGTTTTAACTCCATCGACTAGATACCATGTCTATAGGATTTAATGCATAATATGCATAATCCAGTCATCTAGAAAATCTACCTATAGGGTTTAATGCTTTATCATCTTGCAAATCATTAGAAACTCTGCCTATAGGACTTAATATTCATGTAAGAAGTTGCATATAGAAACCATGTCTATAGGAAATGGATACGCGTTAGGCAAAACTATAGGATAATCAAATCTACCGTATATTTACCAATTCTATAATAAGTTCTAAAACCACGCCTGTCTATAGAGGTTTGTCCGAAAATCTGTTTAAGTAACAACAACCTGTTAACTGGCATTAACATTCAATATAACATTTTTTTATTTCAATACAAACTCCTATAAATCTATAATGCTTTTAAAAATTCTGCAAATCTGTCTGAGATAATCCCTTTAAATCTTCTGTCCAAATTCTATTCATCTTTTGAAGCTATCTTTCAGAACAGTCTTTTAACTCACTCTTTCAGTATTTTCACTTTTGAAAACCCTTCTTCTACTGTATTTTCACTCAAACAAATCTGCTGATTTTAAAGTCATTTCTGAACTTCTGTAATTTTTTCAACTCCCTGTTTTAACTCTTCTGCATTAGGCTCTTGTCTGGAATAAGCACTTTTTTTCTGAATAACTCGATTAAAATACTTCAATCTCTGACTATTGGATCCGAGTTGCCTAATGCATACTTTTTATCTGATTCTATGTGTTAAACTAGTCCGTCCGCCGCTTAAGTTTTAATTTAAAGACCAAACCAGTATGTGCAAGGCATGTTAAACTATATGCTATATGACTTACATGGTTTTATATGAGCCTTGCATGTTTGTTTGTCAATCCCCTTACTTGCTATTTGTTTTGGTTGTCGAAATTAGTATTTTGTCCTTTAAACCCCATATATGCCTTACCCCTTTTCTTCCCTTTTAGGATTAGAAGTCCTAATACCCTGGGAATGATAGGTTGGGATGGGTACTAGCATGCAATAAGTAAACGAGACTAATCGCGTTTAAATACCTTAATGGGGTGGGAAGGGTAGAATATGGATATGATGGCCGATGCGCTAATACCTCATGCGACACCTCTTTTGAGGAGTGATTGCTGGGTATTGCATTGATGTGATCCATATATTGAATAAACCTAGGATCCCCTTTATTTTCCTTTTATTCGCAGTGTCTTCTTTAATTCTGTTCTTCAAATTAATTCCTTTTTTTAAATTAAAACTGTCTCTTTTTGTCTTCTTTACCCTTTTCAAAACTCGAAACTTATTCGTGATTCTTATGTGCAAAGCTTTACTTGTTTTCTCTCACTTCCTTTTAAAGTCACAATTAAAGCATGGCCGGAAACCACACTAGTGGATCTTGAGGGGTGCCTAACACTTTCCCCTCGAGATAATCTCAAGCCCTTATCCGAACTCTGGTTTTTCCTTCAAAATCGCTTCTTCTCTTTAAAGTGTCCTAATGCACTATAATCATTAGGTGGCGACTCTTCAAATTCCATAACCCGATTCCTCAAAAGGGAATAAGAGTTGTTTTGTCCATAATGTCGTAAACCCGGTTTCTTTTCTTTTTAAGGAAAGGGGGGCGCGTCGACAATCCTAAATTTCCATAAAATCATAATCTCACGTCTATACACTGTATACATCCAAACAAGCAGTATCAATCCATATCCATAACCCAAGATGAAATCACATGATATACCACATATCTCAAACACTCACAGCGATGGTTTCCAATCACAACAACTGCTCAACAATCCTAATACTGGTAATAAACCTCTTATCAAATCAAGCCTCATTCCAACACTTTCGTATTCTGCGAATGATGAAAGAAACACGCAAAAATCATAACCAAAGGACCATAGTAATTTCTAAGCCGAATCTCGATATTATACGTCCAATATGCTAAAATCAAATATGATAGTATTCATTCTAGATCCTAATGATCTCATCTCCTCCAACACGACTACTCTAGTGGCATGGCACATCGATACAATCTAAAGCCACAACCCGTGCGACCCGCGCACCAATAAGTTACAGTCCAAATGTACTCAAATCATGGAAAATGACTCAAATGAGAGAGAATTGTACTACAAGCTCACCAGTACCACCACAACACAATGCTGAGAATCCATCATTCATCGTAGAACCAGAACATACAAATATAACCCGAAGGATCATACCTCCACATAACTTCGCTTCAATGCGCCACCCTATCCAAACATTGTTCCACATGAGACCCCTCAAGTCACCGCACTCAAAATCATCAACCACTCGCAATTTAATGTCTAGTGCAAAATGTAAATCATCATAACCATGGAGAAGTAAATGGCGCAATGCCATGCCAGCCCGAAATAACATATCAGCTGCGCAATCAATCATGCAACACCTAAATACCCGCCTCACTCAAATTTTTCTATAAAGCCCAAATAGAACCATATCATATGTGCATAAAAAATAACGAATCACAATCTCGCGTAGCTTACAAGAGTAATCTCACAAAAATACTCCGGGCATGAATAAGCTTATCAACAACTGAATGGAACCTTCCTCAACAATAGTAGTTCGGATTCAACATATCCGACTTGATGCAGAACACACATCCACATTAGCCTACCAATGAACCCTAAATCAACTTTGGTCACCCGCAATAGATAAATAACTCTCTGAAAGTTCACAATGACTGAATCATGGCACATACTGCCATCGGACTAGCTTTGACCACATCTTCACAGTCCACAAACACAAAATAACCTATTTACGAAAACTCCCAATCTCGAAATCCATAAATCATACGAATCACCATATCTGATCCCAACTCCACTGCTCGAATAGGTAACACACCTCTAATACTCAATCATTCCAGGAGGGATTCTCCTAATTCTCCTGTGCCACCAAGCACTTGAATTTCAGCAGTCGATCCAACAATAGAGTGCTGCAATACCAATGAAGTACCCTTAACTCAAACACATTGCCCTTTTTGAAATGTATACCCTCATCAAGCCGCACCAATTTGTTATATCATTTACCTAGTCATCTAAAATTGTTCATGCTGCCTAAGAATTTATGACCTTCCTTCTAGAACAAAACTGTGACCTCACACATGCAAATCTCGACCCTACACAACATATCGCATATACTATGCCATCCTACGATATATATGAGAAGTTCATAATCCATGTCGATCCACAAGCAACTACGTACTCAAATAGCTAAGAACTTTCCATTTTATCCCATCTAGAAGAAAGTCACAATACATCACATGCTCCTCACACCAGTAGAAAATATACATCTCTAACCGTATTAGAAGCCATCAAGGACTCTCCGAATCCCATTTTCAAAAAACCAAACCGTCAGGACTAAATCCTTCTAGCTCAACCAAGCTATGTAGGTTGCCAAAAACCCGAGAGAATGGCCACGAGATACCTGTAGAAACTCATTACCTCATAAGCACCTAAAGAACTAATCAAATCCCTAACCATGCCGATCCAACCCACTACCAAGCTGTCTTATTTGTCCAAGTTCCTTCTGAATTACCTTTGAATTGATACTTCTCCTTTCTATAATACCGCAATCCTCAAGCCAGACTCACCACACAAGACCCAAGCATAAAAGCACACCGTCTAAGGCTCATAAGCCACTGAATACTCTCTCAAATATCCCCAAAAACACCACATTCAAAATACTTACCCTAAAGAGACTTCCTGTGAATCTAAAGCCATTACCTTCACCTTCCTGATACTGATATGTAGAATCCATAACGATATAGAAATGCCACAAGTCTTGGCATACTCCAATTTAAACCTTAGTTTCTAGACAAATACACATCCTGAAGATCCCTCAATTGTACATATACTTCTTGAATCCATTAGAACCATTCTCGGGAGTCATCCACTCTACTCAAACCTCAATCAAACTGATCAAACGGACCGAACGACTTGTGCCCTATTAGAACTCCAACACCCCAGGAAGTAACCCTACCTTAATGCAACCAAATATATTACTGCTCCATGCATATTAGATCCTTTACCAATAAAAACTTAAGTCATTCCATGATTCTTATACACCCATAAAGCATAACACAACCCCTATCCAAAATTTCCTTTACTCAAGTCATCCTCAATCTCAACCCTTGTAAGCCACAACTGATTCATCAGTATACCTCAAACTGAAAATGATATGACACTTAGCTGCACAATCAACTTATCAATAGCAGACTCCCTCACTTAGCTCAAAGACATAGGTCAAAACATACAAAAACTCACAATTCCCATACTTTATTACTGCCATAATACCATAGTGAGATTGAACTAAATCCTACATAAGCTCGTGCAACACAAACCATCTAGTACTTTAAATCATCTGCAAATCTCGGATTTACCCTCGTAACAGTTAAGACAACTCTCATACGTTATGCAAACTCAATCTGCAGCACATATAATTCACTAGTAAAGGAGGACTCACTACGAAATAACATAGGGATCACATGCCCTCAGGGCTCCCCATAGGAGATAATCCATCTGCTTCGCCTCAAACTAACATCTCTTCATACCTTTCCACTGTCATAAACACCATGCAATCACTTAATCTTCCTGAGTCCGAACTAATATCACGTCATGAAATCTACTTTACTCCCCAACTAAACAACATAAAAAGATCCTTCAACACACACATAACTTGGGGATATACATCAAATCAAGATGGAAATCAAGCACCAAATAGTTCTTTCTACCCTCAAGCAGACCCTTCTCAGCACATTCAAATCATATGAACACATCTCGTAGTTGCATCATACTCATCATGTAGCCATCTAGCCATCATTTCTACTAATAGGGACACTATCGAACATATAAATCCAAAACCACATGCTCACACCATCAACACCTCAGCGCTCAAGCTACAGGAAAGGCCCAGCCTCAAGTCCTCCAGATTGGCCTAACACCAACACACAGAAATCACATCTTGTCCCTCGCTTGGGGAATCATAAGCCGTCGATACACAGTTGATATCATGTGTGTACATAAATGCATGGAAGGAATTCAAGAAGTTAAGCTTCAAAATGAATCAATGTCGCATAATAAGAATTCAAGAATGTGAAGTTTTCCTAAAGATTCTGCAGCCTCTCGAAGATAACTACAAAAGTCTTTGTACCGATCTGCAAGACTCTACTAAGCCGCTCATGACTCATGAGACCTATGTAACCTAGGTTCTGATACCAACTTGTCACGACCAAAAACTCATCCTATCGTTATGGCGCTTATTGTGGAACTAGGCCAGCCTCAACTCAATGCAACCCAAAAATACAATACTAAAATCAAATCATTTGCAAAAAAACATTCATCATTTTTAAATAAATTGTGTAAGTCATAAAGAAAGATTCATATTATGATACAACCATCCCAAACTAGGGGTCATGGAGTACATGAGCATCTAGAGAAATAGTATAGTCTACTACAAAGTTCATTGAATACAACTGAAACATAACTGAAATAGAGAGGGAGGGTCAAGATCTGTAAGCGATATGTAGATACCTTAACAATCTCTCATGCCAGCAACCTCGACCAGTGATATCCACTAGGACCAAAAATACCTGGATATGCACACAAAGTGTAGGGACTAACATGAGAACACCAACTCAGTAAGTAACAAGTCCAACCTACTGATAGGTAGTGATGGACTCAACCTCTTCAAAGATAACATGAATAACATACAGAATATGCATGCTTTCAGTTAGATAAACATCTCAAACAGTAAAATAGAGCGGGTATGAACAAGGTAAAGAAGGGTAACTCTACTACATCTACATGCCAATGCAAATGCTGTATAAAATGTACCATGTTGAGTGCCTCATGTGCCAAAAATCTCAAATGTTTGTCCACTCAGTACTGTATATAGCTCACACGGCTAAGGGAGATCCATCCCGAAATATATATACATCTCTGAAAATAGTCTTTCAATGCTGAGGAAGGCCAATCCAGCCTATGGAGAAGATCTATCTCCATATAATAGTAATAACAATCTCACAACCACTCGGTACTATATATAGTTCACAAGGCCCAGGGAAGATCCATCCCAAAATATATATACATCACAAACCACCAGTCTCCAATAACAAGGAACATCCCATTCCAGTCCTATGGAGAAGATCCATCTCCATGTATAAGTACTTCGGACAAGATCCATGTCCAGGGAAGATTCAACCCTCAATAATATCAACTGCATTCACTAGGAGTATGTAGACTTTGGAGGGGCACCTTTCAGCCCAAGCGCTATAACAAGCCAACGTAGGCATAATAAATAATCTGCTTCGGCACGCAGCCCGATCCTATAACTGTCACTCATAATCAGGCTCTCGGCCTCACTCAGTCATCACTCTCCAGTCTCATACATACGGACTCACAATGCCATAATACCAGCCCGAAACAATGACATGATGTGCCAAATGATAACAATCGAAACTAAGACATAATATGATATGCATGAACAAGACTGAGTACAGAGTATCAATGAAACTAATGAGATGACATCAAGAAATGACTACTCAGATCTCAATAGTATTGGCATGAAGCCCTAACATGATAATTAGCATGATCTATAGTTCTTTTACTTAATCACATAATCACAACACATATATCAGCAAGAGAAAGTTATTAAGCAATGCCATGGAATGAACCAGACCACAATTCTCAGGGTGCCACCCACACGCCCGTCACCTGGCATATATGTCACCTTAATACGAGCCATATAGTATGGAGTTTAGGGTTTTGAACCCTTATAACCATGTTTGGAAGCGTTACTTACCTCAGGCCAAGCCAAATCCTACTCCGCTATGCCTTTGCCTCTGGAATCAGCCTCCAAACATCTCGAATCTAACCAAAGCAATACAACACAATCAATATAGGCCAAGGAATCAATTCCAAATAAAAAACTATCAAATCAATCTAAAATCCCGAAATTTACCAAACCCGACCCCCGAGCCCACGTCTCAGGATCTAACAAAAATCATAAAACTAGACTCCTTCCACTCACGAGTCTATACATACCAAAATCATCAAAATCTGACCTCAAATGGCCCCTTAAATCATCAATCAAAACTCTCCAAAACTCAAGCCCTAACCCTTCAAATTCATCAAAACTTCCCCACTAATTTCATGATTAATCAGTGGATAATCATCACAAACACAAATAATAAAGCCCAAGTAACGTATCTCACTGATAACCCTCGATTCCCTCTTGAAATCACTGCCTTAAGCTCAAAACTCGTCCAAAAATGGTGAAGAATAGGCAAAAATTCACGAAGGATGGATTTTATAGTTTCTACCCAGGAGACTCACACCTGCAGTCTAGATGAGTGCACCTGTGCTACCGCATCTGCGGTCCATCAACTGCACCTGCGGATTCGACTTACCCGCAAACTTCTGCATTTGCATACACACTCACACTTGTAGCCTCGCTGGTGTGATAAAACCACTTCACATATGATCAAGATCTAACTGGTCCAAAACCGCATCTGTGGCCTCCCTCTAGCATCTGCATCCACGCACCTGCAGTACCCAATCCATAGGTGCAGAAATGACAGAAGCAGAAACTTTAGCCTCTCAAACCAAGTTCCAATCTTTCCGTTAACTATTCGAATTCATCCCGAGGCTCTTGGGACCTCAACCAAAAATACCAACAATTCATATACCACTATTCAAACTTAATCAAACCTTCGAAACACTCCAAATGACATCAAAACACCAAATCACTCTCGGATTCAAACCTAAGAACTTCTAAATTTTTGAATTCTGCAAACGACGCCGAAACCTATCAAACCTTGCCCGAATGACCAGAAATTTTTCACACACGTCACAAATGACATTACAGACTGATAACTAGGGATTTTGATGCATTTTATACTCATTATCACTTATGCTTTAATTAGAAATTCATACAAAATAGTTCCAAAAGGTACACAAGTTGTGCTTGATTGTAGGTTTGATCAACAAAGTGACAAGATGTCAAAGATCGACTCAAAAGGAGTGAAACTTGCACAAGTAACAAAGGCAAGGCAAGCTCAAGCAAAACAGGCCCAGTGCCGCCGTACTACACTTTGTGCGATCCGCACTGGGAAATTCAGAGAGCTAGTATTTCAGGCATTAAGGCAGTGCGGCCGCACTAGGTTATGTGCGGTCTGCACTGAAGGAAATGCGGCTGCACTACCATTCTGTGCGGTCCGCAGATCCAAGGTTCAGAGAAGATGCAGAATGGAGTTTTGAAGCCTGTGCGGTCTGCAGTCCATTGTGTGTGGACCACACTAAAAGTCACCATGGCCGCAGTCCTTTCTGTGCGGTCTGTGAATCCTGAGTTCAGACAACTGGATTTTGAAGCCAAGAGTCCTAGTGCGGTCGTACACAATTTTGTGCGGTCCGCACTAACCCCGCAGTGGCATTTTTGTCTTGATTTTTTAGCTTAGTACAAATAAATTCTTTTTCCATTTTTAGGGTATCAGATATTGTAATACATCAGCTGCGCTCGTGGGTCGACTTTTCTTAGCCATTTTGGGCATTTTTACTTAATTTTCATCATTGAATCTTTATATTTATCTTAGCAATTAATTAATATGTGTTTATCTTCTTCTATTTCTTATTTTTCTTCTTTGAATATGAGTAGCTAGACCCCATAGCTAGGGTTGTGGCTCAACCCTAGTGTGGGTAATTGATGGACCTTGCATTTTATGGCTAAATTGACTATGGGTGTTTTATATTTAGGTCATTTTCATGGTTAAATTGCTGAATTAATGGTTGCAAACACTAGTTTGTGTTTAGTTGACTATGGTTCTTCTTGAGAAAGAGAGTCTAAGTCTCCAAAATTGATGCAATAAGGAATTGGGGCATACTCAAAAGATTGATAACCCCAATTAAAGGGTTAAGCATCGAGAGAGTAATACGCGACTTGAACCTTAGTTGGTTGTGCAAATTTGCATACCCAATTGGTCTTGAGAAAGTCAAATGGGCAAAATTACTTGAACCACCGAGAGGTGTAGAGTGTGTAAATTAGTGCAACGGTTATATCATATTCCCCAAATATGTCAAAGATGCCTTAGACTCAAGTACACGTCAATTGACCACCTAGGCGGAATTCACTACCCTAGTGCCCTTTAAACAATTTGAACAACCCGTAGCATTTAACTCTTAGCTTAATTTACAATTTGTAGTTTGTTAAAAGTAGAATTATAAAGAGAACACCAAAAATGTTGAGAAGTGTAATTAAGAACACATACGTAATCCTAAACTAAATGGATACTCGATTCCAATTCTAGCTCTCTGTGGATATCGATCCCGACCCAAAATCGGGTAAAAGATATTGCGACCCTCTCTTGCTACTTATTAGTAGTGGGGAGTTGACATCGATCACAGACCTACTCCAATTTCCAATTTCAAAAGTTCCGTTCTGATCCCGATATCAAGATTTCCATTTCCAACCAAAAAATATCAAATTTCTAATTTTGCCAATTCAAGCCTAAATCTACCACGGACCTCCAAATTACATTCCGGACATGCTACGAAGTCCAAAATCACCTAACATAGCTAACCAAATCATAAAAATCCAAATCCAAAATCGAATACTAAAAAGTTAAAACTTGGTTAAACCTTTAAAATTTAAAGCTTCAAGTTGAGAATTGTTCTTTCAAATCTATTCCGATTATCTTGAAAACCAAAATTGATGATTTGCATAAGTCATAATACATTATATTGGGCTAGTCATGACCGAGAACTAGCGAGCGAAGTGCAAATATTCAAAACAATCAATCGGGCCGTAACACCTCGAAACAAGCACCACTGTTGTTGACCTAAAGTCACAAAAAGGCAAGTTGGCGGTGACAAATAAAAAATGGAGGCAAATGTGGATTGACTTTACAAGATTTGAGAAATAGGACATGACTTGTTCGGGTTGATTTGATGATAGGGAGACTTGAGAATTCTTCCAAGGCCATTAGTGAATTAGTTATTTGAAATTTCCCATGTCGTCAGTCCTGAAATCCAATAGCCAATATTGGGAATATTTTGATCAAAGAGCTAAAATTTGAGTGTTGAATCAGAAGGAATATCAGTTTGAATGTCGTAGTAGTTCTGATGTGCAAATTTGTGACTAAGATGTCACTTAGTAACTGGAAAGTCACTTCCTTTTTAGCCATGGTAGCTTATTTTGTCATCTTTTCTTCTTATTTTTGTGTTATCAGACCCTGCTATCCTTGATTAAATAAAATGTAATTAGTTATTTTGTGTCCATTTTGTGCATAGCGCTTTCCATGTTAGTTCTAGTGACATGACATGCATGCGAAATTTTTGGCCAGATCTTAGAAAACTGATTTACTCTTAAATTGGATAAATGAGAAATATGCACTTTTGAAGATGAATAAACACATGAAACATTTGGAAAATAAGCATGAGCCAAGGTTTACGGAACCAAATCACTCATGCTCATGGAGGTTAAGGATCTCTACCTTTTGAATCATTAAGAAGATCGGGCTTAAGAATGATCGAACGGGTTGAAGTATGTTTGCTACTAAGAGATAGAAAATGTCTTGCAAAATAAAGTGTATTCCAGACAACTTGAAATGGATGAGTTAAGTGGCAAAATGCACATCAAGACAAAGTTCAAGAAAAAAATCACCCAAATTGACAAGGGTCACTCGCTACGAGGAAAATTTGCTCATACAGCTTTACACTGAAAAAGACCCAGAAAGAAACATGTCAATCAATGTCGTGATTGTGAAGGGCTAACATGATTGGCATTCTCGAGGCTGGGAGACCCTTTTTCTGCTATCCAAATACTTTATACCATTCGCTACCCTTTTTAAGACTGTGTTATTTTCTTTGACAACTCTCTTTTGGAATAAAGTATAGAGTTAAAAGTACCAAAAAATGGAAAAATTAAAAATAAAAGTCCATACCCCAATAGTACAAACGAGGGAAACTCTTAAAAAGTTCAAGTGAAAAAATGAAGAAGAAAATAACAGTCAAAGGTCCATGCCCTCCGAAAATTGAAGCTAGGGAAACTTGTTTTGAAAACAAAAGAAAAAAAGGGAAAAGGAAACAAAAAGAAAGATAAATAAAAAAAGAATTAGTTAGGTCAGATGTTTGAACTACATTTGATTTGATTCCTTAAAAAAAGATACGTAGGCAGCCTTACACGGTTCGGTCCAAACAAATAAGAGTCAAAACAACAAAAAAGAAAAAAAGAATTAAAAAATTCCAAAAAACCCCTAGTCTGAAACTGGGAAAATATTTTATTTCACTTTTGAAAGATTCGATTCCAAGAATTGTACGTCTACAATCTGCTCATTTTAAGTCTATTTTGACTATTATGTTGTGCGTTCTTTCCAAGTCTATTAAAAAAACCTTTCAAATAAAGACCTCCCGATCAGCCTTCAAGAATGCCAAAAGACGCATGCAATGACAAATAATTTTCACACAAAATGGAACAATGTTAAGTTTCTCACACAAGAAAGGAAAAGTAAAGGAAAAAGAAAAAGAAATATGAGAGAGTCTTACTAGTGAAAACCTTCACAGGCACTGGAAGGTGACGGTAAGTAGAGATAAATAAATGAGAGAGACTTGTTGGCGAAAACCCCTCAGGGAACCACTAGTTGAAAGTGAGTCATGAAGCTGATGCAAAGAATTGGCACGAACAAGCCCGACTTCAAAGGTTATAAGAATGGTAAGAGGGAAGATTTGATTGGTTTGATAGATCAGGCTGTTAAGTCCAAAATGCATATCATGATCATTAAGGCTAGTTATTGAAAACAAAAGAAGAAAAAAAACCCTACTTTCTATCTTTTCCGACAGGGACACTTCTTGTTAACATTGTTTCTTTGCATCATTGTGTCCTTCACTCTGAGTCCATCCTTGTCAAAACAAGCAAGAAAAGATTCCAAAATCTGCTACAAGTTTTTCAATTGCACAAAGCAAATTTGGTCAGCACACTCAGTTGTTACAGTTAACATGTCTTGAGGATTCATGCAAAGGCTCCCCCCAAAGACTCTTTTCAGCCTACTTGGCTAAAGCAAGCAAAGATAACCTCAAGTTTAATCAAGGATTCTCTGTAGTACCGAACAAGGACTATGGAATGTGCACACCGTGCAAAAGGCACTTCCAGTTGTGATTCTCTCTGACAGACTAATTGCTCCAAAAGTAAAGGCCATTCACGATATCAGAAAAGGTTATCCAGGAAAAGAAATTTATTTTTTGAAATATGGTTGATTGAGCCACAAAACAACTATGGCACTGGGAGTGAAGTAATCAAGGTTGATAAGGAAAGTAAAGGTCCCTTGAAAGCAACAACAAAGTCTCCAAGTAGTGGAACCAACTACCAATACAGTTGTCTTCTAAAGGCTGGATGATCACAAAGCCAATCTGCCCAAAGACTCAAGGCCACAATCCGACCACCAATTTCAAAACTGACAAAGTTTTCTTTGTTTGAAATAGGAAAAGAGCAGTGCGAGGAAAGTGGTTCAAAAAAAAGATAATAAGAAGAGAAGAGAAGAGCCGGCAAAGTGAAGTTTTGTCTCAAATCTTAGCCTTTATTTGTCTTGTTAGTGTTTGCATAAAATCTTGTCAATGCTGCTCACATTTTCCTTAGGGTAATAAATCCTATTTTGATGGATTTTCCTTCCAATAAACGTCTTAATCTGATGAATATTTCTCCTAGGATGAGAAATGTAATGACCCGACCGGTCATTTTGAGGTCTAGCATGCTGTTCAGCAGTTTGAGGCCATGAGCAGCTTCATTTCAGATATTATTACTTGTACGCATGGTCGAAATTGAATTTCGGGATGTTCGGAGTGGATTTGGAAAGAGACTTATCATTTCGGGAGCTTTAAGTTGAAGAATTAACTAGGATTGGATTTTTGAGTAAACGATACCAGAATTGAGATTTGATGGTTCCAGCAGGTTCGTATGATGATTTCGGACTTGGGTGTATGCCCGGATTGAGTTTTGGATAACCCAGGAGCATTTTGGTGCTATTGTGGAAGTTAGAATTTTGGAAAAAATTTCATAAGTTTGGGTTGAAGTGAATTTCAGTGTTATCGATGTCCTTTTGGGATTCTGAGTCTAGGAGTAACTCAGTATGGTGATTCTAGTGTTGGGAGCTTGATCGAAAGTGCATTCGGAGGTCTGTGGGTCATTTTGGAGCCAATTGGCTAAAGAAATAAATTTGAAGGTTTTTGAGAAGTTTGACCGAAAGTGTACTTTTTGATATCAGGGTCAGAATCAGATTCTGAAAGTTAGAGTAGGTACGTATTGTTGAATATGACTTGTGTGCAAATTTTGAAGTCAATCGGACGTGATTTGATAGGTTTAAACATCGAAAGTAGAAGTTTGAAACTCTAAAGTTCATAAATCTTGGATTGGAGGTCGATTCATGATTTTAGCATTGTTTGATATGATTTGAAGTCCCGAGCAAGTCTGTAATGTGTTTTGGACTGGTTGGTATGATTGGTTGGGGTCCCGAGGGTCTCGGGTGGATTCCGAGTGGTTAACGGATCGAATTTGGAGCTTGAAGAAGAGCTGAAGTTGCTGGTTGCTGGTGTAACGGTACTTGCGAGACTAGGGCTGCAGGTGCGGAGCCGCAAAAGCAGCCCTATGGTCGCAGATGCGGTATTGGTAGAAGAGAGTTGGGATCGCAAATGTGGTCGTTTTACCGCAGATGCGGGACCACATCTGCGGAAGAGGGGGCGCAGAAGCGGAATGGGCTGGGGAGCCCCAATCCGTAGAAGCGGCATTTGGTCTCGCACCTACGGAACCGCTGAAGTCGATAAGAGACCGCAGGTGTGGAAAGTGTTGGAGGCAGGGGGTGTTTTAAAAATCGGGATTTGGCCCGTTTCTTTCATTTTTCTTGGCTTGGCCGATTCTTGGAGGGGTTCAAGAGGGGATTTTTTATCATCAACAATAAGGTAAGATATCCCCACCTATCTTGAGTTAAATATGTTGATTATGTGTGGATTTGAGCAAGAAATTGGTAGAAATTTGGGGGTTTGAGGAAAACCTGAAAAATTGATATTCTTGAAATTTGACCACGATTTTGGGTATGGAATTAAAAGAAAATTATATATTTGAGTTCGTGAGTTCATGGGTAACCTTTATCTTCGAAATTTTTTGGAATCCGGGGATGTGGGCTCAGGGCATTTTTTTAACTTTTTGATCGGGGTTAGGAATTGTTATAAATTGGATCGTAATGAGTAATTGAGAATATATTAATGGATTTGCATTATTATTGGCTAGTTTTGGAGTGTTCTGCATCAATTTGAGTCTTCGAAAGGGCGTGGAATGCCGGTTATAGATCTTCGGAGCGAGGTGAGTCTCCTTTCTAACCTTGTAAGAGAGAATTATCCCCATAGGTGAAATAATTGGTTATGTGCTCCTATTTGTGGGGGGCTACGTACGCATGAGGTAACGAGAGCCCGTACGTAGCTGCTAATATGTGTAAGTCTGGGTAGTCTAGGACCCAAAAACATGCTATACTTGGAATATCTGTAACCTTATTCACAGTTGAGTTGCTTAAATCCTATCGAACTGGTAAAAGAATTTCTAAAAGAAAAGAATTAAACTTCATTTTTCTAAATTGTTAAAAGAGAATTGGTTTACTTTGGATAATTGTTTCCTGATGACTTTTTAATTGACTGTTTTTGTGTGTTTAAAATTTGGAATGGGCCGAATGCCTTGGTGGATTAAATAAATGCATCTATGGTTCTCTCATTCGACCCACTGGCAGCGTACAGTTTAAATTTTTTTGGATTGGGCCGTACGTCCTTGACATGATTTGCGCATGCTTGTATTGCTTGCCTTCAAACTTATTGAAGTTGTTAATGCCTCTTCCCGGATTGAGAATATATGTATAAATGATGAAGGAATTTGGAAATTTTCTATAAAAGAGAATTGTTTACATGCTTCATTCTATTGAATTACAATCATATTTATAAAAATCCATGATTTACTATACTATTGATATACATTTTTGCACCACTAGTACGTGTCGAAGTCGACCTCTTGTCTCTACTTCTTCGAGATTAGACGGGATACTCATTTTGCACACGTTGTTTTCGTACTCATACTACACTTGTTGTGTATTTTTGTTGCACAGGTTTATATGTGGCTAGTGGCTTAGTGGCATAGCAGATGGTTGATGCGGAGACTTAGGTGAGCTACACTTCTCGGGATGATCCACAGCCAGTAGAGTCTCCTTCAGATTGTTGTATTTATCTTCTATCCAGTTTGTATTCCGGACGGTTGTCGTATTACATTATTTAGTAGAAATTGCTTATGCAATTGTGATACCGGGTTCTGGGATGGATATGGGTTAATTCTGTACTTACTTGTAAATATTCTTTTACTTATTTTCGTAAAGATTATCTTTTACTATCTGGATTGAAGGAAAATATTAGTTTTTTTTCAAAATTATTAAGATAAGAATTTAATTAAGTATTTTGGTTGGCTTGCCTAATGGCAGTGTCCGGCGCCATCACGACCCTTAGTGGATTTTGGGTCGTGACAAGAAATCTTAGTCTGGTGAATCTTTCTCCTAAGATAAGAAAACCTAGTCTGATGAATTTTCTCCTAGGATAAGAAATCTTAGTCTGATGTATCTTTCTCCTAAGATAAGAAAACCTAGTCAGATGAATTCCCTCCTAGGATAGAAATCTTAGTCTGATTAAAAATTTTCTTCTAAGATAAGAAAACCTAGTCTGATGAATTTTCTCCTAGGATAAGAAATTTTAGTGTGATGTATCTTTCTCCTAAGATAAGAAAACCTAGTCTAATGAATTTTCCTCTAGGATAGAAATATTAGTCTGATGAACCTTTCTCCTAAGATAAGAAAACCTAGTATGATGAATTTTATCCTAGGATGTATATATCTTAGTTTGATGAATCTTTCTCCTAATATAAGGAAGCCTAATATGACGAATTTTCTCCTAGGATAGAAATCTTAGTCTGATAAATCTTTCTCCTAAAACAAGAAGTCCTAGTATGGTGAATTTCTACTAGGATAAACGTCTTAGTCTGATAAATCTTTCTCCTAAAATAACACAAAAAAACTAGTCTATTGAATCTTTCTTCTAGGATAAACGTCTTAGTCTAATTAATCTGTCTCCTAAGATAAGAAAACCCAATCTGATGAATCTTTCTTCAAAGATAAATATCTTAGTCTGATGAATCTTTCTCCTAAGCTAAGAAAACCTAGTCTTATGAATCTTTCTTCTAAGATAAAAGTCTTAGTCTAATGAACTTTCTCCTAAGATAAATAACATAGTCTGATGAACTTTCTCCTAAGATAAAAAACATAGTCTGATCAATTTTCTCCTAGGATAATTTAAAAAAATAAGTCTGGATTTTTTTTAAAAAAAGGTCATTTGTTCGTGCCCTCAGAAAATAAGCGTTGGAGCAATTTGTTTAAAAGAATGATTTTCTCCAAAAAGAAATTGAAATGAGTTTTCTCAAAAAACAAAATCAAAACCTGAAAAACAAAAATCCTTCTTTGTTCGTTTTAGCATAGGGTATACAATTCCCTAGTCGTCTTTTCTAACATAGGGTCTCCACTCCCTAGTTGATTTTATTTTAGACATAGGTCTTCATTCCCTAGTCTCCCTTTCCAACATAGGGTCTCCACTCCCTAGTTGATTTTGTTTTAGACATAGGGTCTCCACTCCCTAGCCCCCTTTTCTAACATAGTGTCTCCACTCTTTAGTTGATGTGAGCTTAAATGTAGGGTACACCACTCCCTGATCTCCTTACCAGTATAGGGTACACCAATCCCTAGCTGTGTTTTCTAACATAAGGTACACCAATCCATAGTTAAGATCCTTTTGATAATAAAGGAACATCATCAAAAAAATAAATCATCATGATCTTTTCAGGGTTGTCACGACCCCAATCCCGGTCGTGATGGCGCCCAACACGAATGCTAGGCAAGCCTGACCAATTATCACTCACAATCCAATTGCGCATCCCATTACCAATTAACAGTAATAAATTGATAGTTTAATAAGTCCTCCAACCGGATAATTAAGTAGAAACAGTACGGAAACAATATCATATCTAACATTTCCCAAAAGATCTGGAGTCACGAATCTAGAGCCTCTAGATACAACTGAGTAGTGAATCCACAATAATATAAAAGTCTAAGATACTGAAAGATAAAAGGGATAAGGGTAGGAGTCGGGTCCTGCGGACGTCAGGCAGCTACCTCGACAACTCCTGAGAAATCTCGGAAGCAGCAAACAGATCAACTAAGCTCCCGGAACACCAGAATCTGCACACATGGTGCAGGGAGTAAAGTGAGTACTTCCAACTCAGTGAGTAATAAGCATATATAATTACTGAAGATGAGAATTCATGAAATACCACAATGTAAAGCTATAACTAGCAATTCAGCATAATTAGCGGTGAAATGGCAGCAAAACAATATCAGGTAGATCAGATAAATATTAATGCATGAATGCAATGCAATGCACATGACCGCTGCGGTGCGCAGCCCGATCCATTTGGGTACCGCGCTCACTGTGGGGGTTCAGACTCCGAAGGGGCTCCTACGGTCCAAGCGCAATATCATCATATCATCGCTGCGGCGTGCAGCCTGATCCACACTCAGTCCAGAATATGCATGTGAGCCACACTGGCAAAGTCAAGTTATAATTCTCAATTCCAGACATTAGAAATATAGTTTAAGTTTTAAAACCTTAGAATTATGACTAAACATTTTGAAACAGTGTTTAACTTAGGACTGAAATCATATAACATACTAAGTATCATGGAAGCAGTGATAATAATCCCTAAAGGATTCAAATAATCGGCACACAGCACAAATACGTTCATAAAATCCAAGTAGGATGTTTACCTATCAATCTCTAGGCAAGAACACAGTATGAACATCTCTCGGGGCGGACTAAGTCATAGTCCCCCATCACAAACGACCCTGCACTTGTCATAGAGTACGTGTCTCGCCTCAATATAGCGTCACAGTATGATATACCGGAGTTTCAAACCCTCAGGTCATCATCTACATCTATTACTCACCTCAAGCTGGCCACAAGTCTAGCTCGCTATGCCTTTTCCTCTCGAATCAACCTCCTCGCATACCGAATCTGATGAAAACCACAAGGAATACATTGCTATAGATTAAAGAAACATAACCCAATCGAAAATACTTGAGAAACACCAAAAATCTCGAAGTTGGCAAAACCCGAGCCCCGGGCCCACTTCTCAAAAAATTATAAAATTTATATCACCGGAAACCTCGTCTCACCACGAGTCCGTACAAACCAAATTTACCAAAACCGGAGCCCAAATGCCCCTTCAAATCCCAAAATTTCATTTAAAAAACCCAAGCCCTAGTTCTTCCAATTTCTACCCAAATTTCCAAAAATTATAGGTTGATTCTTCAATAAAATGACGTTTCTAGGTCACGAGACTTACCTCCAATCACTTGCCGTCAAAATCCTCTTCAATCTCTACCACAAAGCTCTTAAGGCGGTTAAAAATGGAGGAAAAATTGAATAGACTCGCGGATGAAATAATGATATAAAACACTTCTGCCAACAACGACTTTCGCTTCTGCGGTCCCGTTTCCGCTTATGCAGGACCGCTTCTGCGGCCAAAACTCCGCTTTTGCGGTTTTCATTAAAGTTTACAATTTCCGCTTTTGCGTACCAAAATCCGCTTCTGCGGATTACCCAGTACCGCTTCTGCAGTTGACAGTCCGCTCCTGCGGACTTGCTTTTGCGGACCATATTCCTCTTTTGCGGAATCTCCTCACCAGGCCATGAACC
Source organism: Nicotiana glauca (assembly GCA_026770625.1). Taxonomy (NCBI): domain Eukaryota; kingdom Viridiplantae; phylum Streptophyta; class Magnoliopsida; order Solanales; family Solanaceae; genus Nicotiana; species Nicotiana glauca. The sequence goes on from MU690310.1 coordinate 59,097, forward strand.
GCTTCTACGCTCCTTCACTCACTTCTGCAGAACCGCTTATGCGGTCCATTTCCGTAGAACCGGAAATACCAGATGACAGAAAAACTAAACCTGCAACACACTTCAAAACTCTCGTTTAACCACCAAAATTCACCCCGAGACCCCCGGGACCTCAACCAAAAATACCAACACATCCTAAAACCTCATTCAAACTTGTTCCAATCCTCAAAACATATCAAACAAAGACCATTAAATCACATCGCATTCGAGCCTAAGTTTCTTAAAAAACTTCCGAATTTCACATTCGATCAAAACCCCGACCAAAACACCTCCGAATGACCTAAAACTTTACACACATATCCAAAATCACCTAATGGAGCTACTGCAACTTTCGGAATTCCATTCCGACTGCCGGATTAAAATCTCACCTATCAACCAGAATTCGCCAAAACACTAACTTCGCCAATTCAAGCCTAATTCTACACCCCTCCAAAATAACTTCCGATCGCACTTCTAAGTCACAAATTATCCCCCGAAGCTAACCGAATCATCAGAATTCACATCCGAGCCCTCGAACTCAATAGTCAACATCTGGTTGACTTTTTCAATATAAACCTTCCTTAAAGAGACTAAGTGTCTCATTCCCTATCCAAGCCAATCCAATTCAACTCCAACACAACCAATAACGATAATGAAACATGAAGACGCAATAAATGGGTGAAACGGGGCTGCAATACATGAGACGACTGGCCGGGTCGTTACATCCTCCCCAAATTAAACAAACGCTCGTCCTCAAACGGGTCAAGAAATATACCTGGAACCTCAAATAGGTGAGGATATGTACTCCGCATCTCCTGCTCGGTCTCCCAGGTGGCCTCCTCCACGGGCCGACCTTTCCACTGCACCTTCACCGAAGCTATATCCTTTGATCTCAATCTCCGAAACTAACGACCCAAAATAACCACTGGCTCCACATCATAGGTCAAATCATTATCCAACTGGACCGTGCTGAAGTCTAACATATGAGACGGGTCCCCAACATACTTCTGGAGCATAGAAACATGAAATACCGATTGAACTCCTGATAAGCTGGGTGGCAAAGCAAGCATATAAGCCACCTCCCCAATCCTTTTAAGTATCTCAAAAGAATAAATGAACCGTAAACTCAACTTTCCTTTCTTTCCAAACCTCATAACACCCTTCATAGGCAAAACCTTCAACAAGACCTTCTCGCCCACCATATAGGATACATCGTGAACCTTCCTATCTGCGTAACTCTTCTGACGCGACTAAGCTATACGAAGTCTCTCTTGGATCACTTTCACCTTATCTAAGGCATCCTGGACCAACTCTGTCCCCAATAGCCTAGCCTCGCCGGGCTCAAACCAACCAACCGAAGATCTACAACGTCTCCCATATAAGGCCTCATACGGTGCCATCTAAATGCTGGACTGATAGATGTTGTTGTAGGCAAACTCTGCCAGTGGTAGGAACTCAGCCCAAGAACCTCTAAAATCAATAACACAGGTACGCAACATGTCTTCCAATATCTGGATAGTATGCTTGGACTGCCCGTCCGTTTGAGGATGAAACGCTATGCTCAACTCTACCCGGGTACCCAACTCTCGCTGAAAAGTCCTCCAAAACTAGGAAGTAAACTGGGTACCTCTACCTGAGATAATAGAGACTGGGACCCCATGCAACCGAACAATCTCCCGGATGAAAATCTCTGCTAACCGCTCCGAAGAATAGGTAGTACACACCAGAATGAAGTGCGCGGACTTGGTCAACCGATCCACAATCACCCAAATCGAATCAAACTTCCTCGATGTCCTAGGGAGACCACTCACAAAATCCATAGTAATCCTCTCCCACTTCCACTCGGGAATATCCATGCGCTGAAGTACACCACCGGACCTCTGATGCTCATATTTCACCTGCTGATAGTTGAGACACCGAGCTACATGACTTACAATATCCTTCTTCATTCTCTTCCACCAGTAATACTGTCTCAAATCCTGATACATCTTTGCGGCACCCGGATGAATGGAATACCGCGAGCTGCGGGCCTCCTCTAATATCAACTCCTGAAGCCCATCCATATTGGACACGCAAATTCAGCCCTGTATCCTCAACACTCCCTCATCATCAATAGTCACGTCTCTGACATCATCATGCAGGACCCTGTCCTTAAGGACAAGCAAGTGCGGATCATCATACTGGCACTCTCTGATGCGGCCATAAAAAGAAGATCGAGAAACCACACAAGCCAACACCCGACTAGGCTTCGAAATATCTAGCCTCACCATCCGATTGGCCAAAGCCTGGACATCAACTGCAAAGGGCCTCTCCCCAACTGGAATGTATGCCAAACTACCCATACTAACCGCCTTCCGGCTCAAAGCATCGGCCACTACATTGGCCTTCCCTGGGTGATACAATATGGTAACATCATAGTCCTTGAGTAACTCAAGCCACCTCCGCTGCCTCAAATTAAGATCCTTCTGTTTGAACAAATGCTGAAGGCTGCGATGATCAGTATATACCTCACAAGATACGCCATATAAGTAATGCCTCCAAATCTTCAAAGCATGAACTATAGCAGCCAACTCCAAATCATGTACGGGGTTGTAGACATGTAATTTTTTACCCTCCCCAAGATTTTTCATATTTTAGCATGTGAATATTTAATTTAGGCCTAATAGATCTATTTCAATTAATTTTGATGATTTTACTTTATAAAGTACAAGAAAAATGAAAATTATAAAAAATATTTTAGTTTATGTATTTTTCATAAATTTTGAAAAAATACAAAAATAGTACCTCGTTTCTATCTTTATATAATTTCGAAAACACAAAAATAGTTTCTTATCTAGTTTAATTAATTAAGATTAGCTTCGGCATTGTGTAGTATTTCTATCTTATTTTATTTAAAATAAAAACAAAAAACATTCATTGTATAGTCTAGGGACCCTTCTAGACTCTTCTTTGGGATAAAAGAAATAAATAAATAAAAGACCCTAAGGATTTAACACAAAAGGACCTAGGGACTAATTGGCAAAATACACAAAATGCACCTAGACCTAGACTCTACCTATAAAGTAGTGCTTAAAATCTCAAAAAAGGAGAAGCTTGAAAAATAGGAAGAGCGCAACCAAAGAGACCAGCTCCCCCCCACCCCCACCCCCCCGTGTCATTTTCTCAGAACCACCCCTGCCCTTATTCTTCAATCTCCAGTCCTTACTCTTACGGATAGACCTCTCAAAAACAATGACTGCCTCACAAAAACCAGCTACCCTCAGTCATCCCCTCAATCAGTCGCCAAGAACATGCACGCAAACGACCATCTCAAAACCAGAACAAACGCCACCATTCACTAAAATCAACAACATAAGAACCCCCTTTCCATCGTTGTTCCTTCTGCTTCATAGTTTTAGAAAATTGGAGTGGAAAATTGAGTGAGTGAAGAGTCGAGTTTCAGTTTCATTTTTCGATTTTGGTTTGTAAACGGGATCGAGTTGAGGTTGTTGAAGTCGTTGCTGTCCGAGATTTGCCATCCAAGTTTCAGTCGCCGGTTCTATTTGTAGTTTGAATATCCGGTCGCTGGATTTTGTTTGGTTCTTAATCTTTCTAAGAACATTCATTTGTTCAACTTCTTGGAATGGTAACATTGAAGACAATGATTTAATCATCTTGAGGTCTGTTTCCTCTTTTCTTCTGTTATTTTTCTTGATGGCTCGCTGCTATTATGTTAGTATTAGTTTTGTTGCTCTGTTTTTGTTGGATGCCTGAGTTAACATTTCACCATTTGAATGATGTCTTAGTATTTGCTATTCCCTTTGTTCTTGTTAGTTAGTTTAATGGTTTGCATGATTTTTTTTTGCTCCCTTTTACAATTACTCCTTACGAAATAGATGTTTGAGACTTTATGACTAACGTTCCGCTAAATCTAGAGTTAACCAACTTCTTAATTAAATTTGGTGGTGGAATTCGGGTAATGAATATTGGGTCGGATAAGAATGATGCTATTATTGAGACCTTTAGCTTGGTATGAAAGTAACAGCAAAGGTTCATCAAATTCGTGACCTCGGTTTGGTGCTTGATTCGGGTAGGTAAACTTTTGGGGCGTTCGTGTTCGGCGTATATATTAGGCACGCATTAACAAATAATATACGTTTGTGCAACTTCGATCAAGCTCTTCTTAATAATAAATTTGTTACTAGTATAGTCCTCTTTAATTAAGTGTAGTTCTTTTGGCCGAGGTGTGCCGTGCCAAAAATGACAATTGCATGGCCCTCGCTTAGTCAATCTTTTATAAATCCTTAGAAATCGAGGCGTTTCATTTAGCGAATTTTCCATGGACCTCTCAAAGTTGTAAACACGTAGTTTCTTTTAGGCGCGTCATTTAATGATGTACCTTCCTAAACTTGGGTGCACATTTATGTGACCCAAATTCAAATCTCAACGTTAGATAAAATGTGTTATGGACTGCGGGTGCATTTATATGACGTGGTTCGAAACATATTTTAAATGACGTTGCAATCTTTCTTTCATTAATTAATTTAAAGCAGTAAATAGTTAAAATTTGCACATAGGTTCATAATTGTATAAAAATAGATAATTAAGTCGGATATGACAGTTGAGCGACTGTGCTAGAACCACGGAACCTGGGAATGCCTAACACCTTCTCCCGAGTTAACAGAATTCCTTACTCGGATTTCTGGTTCGCGGACTATTAAAAAGAGTGATTCTTTTCCTCGATTCGGGATTCAACCGGTGACTTGGGATACCATTAATCTCCCAAGTGGCGACTTTGAATCTTTTAAATAAATATCATTCCCTTTGTCACTTCAAGTTGGAAATAACTCCCTAATATTATACCCTCCAGGGGTGTAGTAAAAAAGGAGGTGTGACAGCTCTGGCGACTCTGCTGGGGAAAAGAACCCAGAACTTTGGTTCTGGGTTCAGAGTTCGAGCTTAGATATATTGTTGTGTTTGGCTTGATCTGTTATCTGATTTTGTTACAAACTTGGACCTAATGTGCAAAATGTTACTTTTTACCGCTTTGATATTATTTGAACTGTATAAATAAAACTACTACGAAACCCTTCTCTTCTCATCTCCGGGGATGTGCTCGCTGGTCGAGACTCCCTATTCTGTTAGTGTCATACCTTGAAATAAGAAAGAGGCCGGACAAGTTACGAAGTTGGATGGCCTTTTGGTTCCCGATACGTAGCCCCCTCCTCAACTCAAGTTGTCTGCTTGGGTATACAGTCTAGAACATATACCCAGGTTTTGAACCTAGAATAACTCAGCCTCATGCCGGATCCCTAGTAGGAACGCTTATCTGCATCATGTGCATTTTTTTACTTAGGGGACTCAACACAGGGGTTGGGTCCGTCTAGGACGGGTGTACCCAAAAATAAAAGATCATCCTCATGCATCCTATGTGTTACATGTTGCATTCATTCAAGGGTAAAAGGGTCATTTGGCGGACTAATGATAGTCGAGGGAAAATGAAAAAAAATAAAAAAGAAAAAAGAGGGTGAATTGTGAAAGTAAAGCAAGTGGGACCTAGTTATGTTTTGTTACATTTTATTAAGAAAAAAGACCAAAAAACATGAAAAATTCAAAAGATTTTGCGTTTTTATTATTTTTCAAAAAAATCAAAAATCAAAAAAAGGGGAAAAAGAAAATCCAAAAAAGAGTTTGTATGTTTCATCATTTGCAAGGGAAAGACAAATAAAAATATATTTTCTCTAAGTTAGTTGTTTTGTTTAATTTTTCAACCGTATCCAATCCGCCCGAACTACGCATACCTGATTCTCGTCTTTTGGGGCATGATACGTAGGCAACCCACATAGGGTCCGATCTTCCTAGTAAATCTTAGGCTTTTGGCTTTGCGGGTTCTTAGCCAAATTTACACTTCTAGCCACCTTTTGGCTAAATAAATAATTTTGCAAAAATAATCGCAACCATGTCTTGCATGTGTCTAACAGAGAATGTTATTATCTCATATAGTGTTGGTTTAAAAGTTTTCTCGTACAGGTATGGATCTACTTACCGGAGTTTGAGCATGACAGATACCCCAGGACTGCTGCATTCAGGAGTTGCTTTCATTTTTATTTTTTATGTCATCTTTTACTTTCTAGATTTTGGACAGTGATGTCAAGTTTTTGTTATTGTACTTTTTATTTTAGACAAGGTGTGGTGTAATTCAAAAATTTAAAAATAAGGGAGATGTTGTATTTTATATTTCCGTTATAAGTTTTCTTTAAGAATGCGAATTCTAGAAAATGAAAAAATTTTGAGGTGGTTTTTCCTTTAGGCCATTAATATCTAGGACTTAAAATATATTATTTTATGTTTCCTTTGGTATATTAGGACCAAAATTCAAAAAAAAAAAAAAAGAGAATTTTCTTTGAGTACTTCTTTAAAATCTTTCTTTAAGGTGTTAATTCCAAAATCCAAAAAGATTTCCTTTTGAGGTGTTTTCGTGGAAAATTAGTGAAAAATGAAAAAAAAAATTCTTTTTATTAGAACTTTAGGATATTGTACATAGACAATAAAAATACTTTATCTGTTGTTTATCATTAGAATTTCTTCTTTAGTCAATCAAAATTTAAATCTAAAACATTTTGTTCATTGCGTGTTTCAAAATATTACATCGGGATATCAAATAAAATTCAAAATATATTTCTGTGGTTTATTCTTTAGATTTCCTTCTTAAAAGAAGAAAAAAAAAGAATAAAAAAATATTTTTCTTCTAGGATTTTTTCCTAATAGAGTATTTGTTTCAAAAGAAAAAAAGGGAAAAAAGAAACATGCATGTTAAGCCTGAGTTTAGAATAGGTCATAGAACAGTAAGTCTAGAAAACTAAAAAAAAAGAATTCAAAAAATGATTTGGTTCTTTCATTTCTCTTTTCTCATCAGAGTAGTCATTAAGGTAAAAAAAAAAAGAAAAAAAGGAGAACGTTAGTTTGTTTACTTTATTCCCGATCCTCCAGAACTACGCAAAGATCTGTTTCATGTGGGGTCATGATACGTAGACAATCTACATAGGGTTCAATCGAATCATTGTTTTTAAAAAGAAAAGGAACAAGAAAAAGAAGAAAAGAGGAAGATAAAGAGGAAAAAGAGAGAAAAGAAAGAAAAGATGGTAAAATTGTGGGAGGTGAGGAATGAGAAGGAAGAAAAGAGTGATAATTAGAAAGAAAAAGAGGAAGAAAAAATGAGCGAGCTAAAAAGGGCGAGGAAAGAAAAGAAAGGAGAGAGGTTGAAATGAACAAATTGGGATGATGCCAACTGACCTTTGTACCCTCGAAGTCATTTTAGAATCGATAACTGTGGCTAGGTTCATTGCACGTAAAGTGAAATTATCTTATGTTAAATCCCTTAACGCTAATGTGATGGCTTCATTTTGTTGTGATCATATCAGAAAGGTGGTTGGTTTGTGGTTTTAAAGTGGTAGCTCTTCTCTACAATAAAAAGGCAAAAGACAATGGCAGAGAACAACAAAACTGAGTGGGTTGATACCAATGCCCGAAATTAGCTGATTGAATAGGACAATGGGTTGGTAGAAGAGGTAAAGATGTTGAGACAACATATGGCAGACATGTATCAGGCCTGGATGACTGGGAAGGCACCACCCCCGCCACCACCCAGCTTCCCAGATGCTACCCTTACCCAAACTCCGAACAATGCCAGATGATCCTCCATATTTTCTAGATAGACCCGCCTATCACAGCTTGCCCAACCACCCTAGTAGCTCCATCGCTCATCCTCCAACTATCTTTTCCCAAAAGTGCCCTCTGATCACATCCACTGTTCTCTACAATGAACACCCTCCCGAAGCTTATAACGCCCAATATTACCCCTCTGAGGTTGCTCACAAGGTTCCCAACTCGCACAAGCAAGGCCCTCGGGAGGAGCCTCATATTGAAAATGGAGAATTCACAGGAAGAGAAGGGTCAGATGGGGTACCTAGGAAGCTGAAAAGCATAGAACAGTCCTTAAGGGACAAGCAAGGAATGAGGGATCAGGGTATCGTGGATTACAAAGAACCATCCGTGTCTCCTGACATTCGCCTACCCATGCGGTTTAAAGTACCAAAATTCAGCCTGTATGATGGGTCTGGGGATCCGGTAGCCCACCTGAAGGTTTATTGCAACGAAGTGAGAAGTGTTGGAGAGAAAGATGACCTGATGATGGCATATTTCAATAAGAGCCTAACTGGGGTAGCTTTGGACTGGCACGGTCGTCAAAATGTTGATAAGTGGCTTACATTGGGTTACATGGCTCAAGACTTTGTCTCATACTTTCAATGCAAATAAAGTGTTACCCCAGACTGCTCCTCGCTATCTAAGATGGGAAAGAAGCCGGAGGAAAGCTTTAGGGAGTTTGGGCTCAGATGGAGGGAGCAAGCTGCTCGAGTCAGTACCCTGATTGGTGAAGAATAAATGGTTGAGCTTTTCCTACGGGCCCAGGGTCCCACCTACTTCAATCATTTGATCCCGACTGTGGGTAGACCCTTCGATGAGGTGTTAAGAATGGGAGAGTTAGTAGAAGAGGGAATCAAGTCAGGTAAGATCATGAGTTGGTCAGAAGACATTCCAAATATTCCAGCAAGCTTGGGTGGGGGATGGGGAAGCAGAAAAGATGATCCGATGCATTTTCCTGATCAACACTCCCAACCCCGACACTGACCCTGTGAACATCCCCAAACTCCACATAATCCACCTCAGCATTATCCTCCGAACAATGTCCAGCCATCTGTCCAACCACCGAGTCACTCCAAAAGGCGAGCACGAGCACCGCAGAATCCCCACCAACCTCCACAAAATTTCCAAGTACCCTATAACCCACATTCAAGCCAAGGGTGTAGAAGGGAAACAAGGCTAAAAAATAATTTTACACCAATAGGAGGAACCTATGCAAGTTTGTTTGAGAGATTAAAGCATTATAACCTGATTGCACCTATCTCTCTGAATCATGTGGACAAGCGTGCAAGAAGCTTTGACCCTTCTAAAAGGTGTGAATACCATTCCAATGCCAAGGGGCACGATGTCGGAAGTTGCTGGGATTTGAAAAGAGATATAGAAAGAAGGATTCAGGAAGGGATAATTGTGGTCCAGGACAGTGCCACCTAGAACATTGCACAGAATCCTTTACCTGCACATGATGATGCACATTTTGTAGGGAAGATCCATAGTGATAGGGAGTATGAAAATCCTCTCGGAAACTTGTTGAATGAAGTCAATGATATTGAAATTGGTGATGGTTCCAGCAATATTGATGCGAAACTCAATGGTTAAGATGTCATGCTTGGTAATTGGGAAGATACTCCATTTCTTGGTCAGTCGGAGTGGAGTTTTTGTGGTTTATTTTGTTGTCATTTCTGTTGTCCGGGTTATTTTAGGGTTGTAATCCGGATATTGTCTTGTGACTCAAAGCCTCTATTTTTTCACTTTGCCTTGTCTGTTTAGTCGTAATAGCTTGTTTAGTGCTGTCTAGATTTGCTTGCTTGTTCTGTTACTTAAACCCTTTCACCATTAGTCTAATGCAATTCTCTGTTTTCTATTATTTCTAGTCATTTCTGTTTAGTTTTCTTCTCCTCTTATAGTTCTTTTCGTGCTGGTTCTAGTGACATGACATGCATGCGTAATTCTCAGCCTGAGCTCAAAAGTTAGTTTAGTCATGAAACAATGACCTAATGTTGAAGATGATAGGGGCACTTGAGAGAAATAAGAACAGATTTGGACATTTTGAGATCATTTAAAGCCCGAACCATGTGAAACTGGGACAGATAGAACATAAAGAAATACTGTTGAAATTCATCATGCCGCATCGGTTTGAAGCCAAAGGCAAGTTTTCCCCAAGCTTACAGGGGCTATTCGTGGTACCATGGTTGTTGTCCAACATTGTTGGGTAATTGAAAAATGTAGAAGGCAAATGTGTGGATATGGTAATTAATTCTGGTGTAATCAAAAGATGTTACGTATGTTTTCCTCAGTTTGTTTAATTGTGTAGTTTGTACTTGGCATGTTTTGGAGATTGGAATGACGAAAACATTTTGTTCTGCTATCCAAACACTTTATCCTTTGTTACCCCTTAGAGCCTTGGTTATTTTCTTGCATACCCCTCTTTTGGAAACAATAATAAAACTCATAAGCCCGAGCGGGGAAAGTAAGTGGAGAAACAAGAGAAAAATAGTGAAAAGGAGAAAAAAAAAAGAAGAGAAAAGAAAAATAAAAGAAAAGAAAAAGAAGAGAAAAGAAAAAGAAAAGAAAAAAGAAGAGAAAAAAAAGAGAAGGAAAAGAAAAGAAATGAAAAGAAAGAAAAGAAAAGTTGAAGAAAGGAAAGATCGCAACAACGAAGTAATTTTATGATCTGAACTACATTTGACTTGATTCCGAAAGGATACGTAGGCAGCCTCTCTCTGAGGTTCAGTCATACCAAAATAAAAATCCAAAAGTCCCTAAGAAAGAAACTGGGGTAGAAGTTGTGGTTGTTGTGAGAAATCTAATTTCGAAAGTTGTAATTTTGAACCCATGTCGAATTGTTTTGAGCATTTGATACCCTTTCTTTTTAACCCTATCCAAAAGCCCGCATTACGGTCCAAAGAAAGACCTTCCGATCAGTCTTCAAGAGATGCCAAGTCAAGCGAGTGGAGGTGAATCATATTGGGGGCAACACTCCCGTCCAAACGAGGGAAATGAATAATGAGAGAGTTTTTTTATGAGAACCCTCACGGCACTATAAGGCGATGAAAGCTGAGAGAAATCAAAAATGAGAGAGTCTTATTGGTGAAAACTTTTACGGGCACCATAAGGCAAAGGTGAGATGAGAGAAAGACCAAAATGAGAGAGTCTTATTGGTGAAAATCTTCAAGGGCACCATAAGGCGATGGTGAGATGAGAGAAAGACCAAAATGAGAG
>MU690310.1:75390-129884 GCA_026770625.1 Nicotiana glauca
CAAAAACAATGACCACCTCACAAAAACCAGCTACTCTCGGTCATCCCCTGAATCAGTCGCCAACCACATGCATGAAAACGACCATTTCAAAACCATAACAGACGCCACCATTCACTGAAATCCCCAACCTAAGAACCCCCTTTCCATCGATGCTCCTTCTGCTTCATAATTTCAAAAAATTGGAGAGGAAAATTGAGTGAGTGAAGAATCGAGTTTCAGTTTCATTTTCTGATTTTGGTTTGTAAACAGGATCGAGTTGAGGTTGTTGAAGTCATTGCTGTCCAAGATTTGCCATCCAAGTTTCAGTCGCCGGTTCTATTTGTAGTTTGAATATCCGATCGCTGGATTTTGTTTGGTTCTTAATCTGTTTAAGAACATTCATTTGTTCAACTTCTTGGAATGGTAACGTTGAAGACAATCATTTAATCATCTTGAGGTCTGTTTCCTCTTTTCTTCTGTTATTTTGCTTGATGGCTCGCTGCTATTATGTTAGTATTAGTTTTGTTGCTCTATTTTTGTTGGACGCCTGAGTTAATATTTCACTGTTTGAATGATGTCTTAGTATTTGTTATTCCCTTTGTTCTTGTTAGTTAGTTTAATGGTTTGGATGATTTTTTTTTTGCTCCCTTTTACAATTACTCCTTAGGAAATAGATGTTTGAGACTTTATGACTAATGTTCTGCTAAATCTAGAGTTAACCAACTTCTTAATTGAATTTGGTGGTGGAATTCGGGTAATGAATATTGGTTCGGATAAGAATGATGCTATTATTGAGACCTTTAGCTTGGTATGAAAGTAACATCAAAGATTCATCAAATTCGTGACCTCGGTTTGGTGCTTGATTCGGGTAGGTAAACATTTAGGTCGTTCATGTTTGGCGTATATATTAGGCACGCATTAACAAATAATATGCGTTTGCGCAAATTCGATCAAGCTCTTCTTAATAATAAATTTGTTACTAGTATAGTGCTCTTTAATTAAGTGTAGTTCTTTTGGCCGAGGTGTGCCGTTCCAAAAATGACAATTGCATGGCCCTCGCTTAGTCAATCTTGTATAAATCCTTAGAAATCAAGGCGTGCCGTTTAGCAAATTTTCCATGGACCTCTCAAAGTTGCAAACGCATAGTTACTTTTAGGCGCGTCATTTAATAATGTACCTTCCTCAACTCGGGTGCACATTTATGTGACCCAAATCCAAATCTCAACGTTAGATAAAATGTGTTATGGACTGCAGGTACATTTATGTGACGTGGTTCAAAACATATTTTAAACGACGTTGCAATCTTCCTTTAATTAATTAATTTAAAGCGGTAAATAGTTAAAATTTGCACATAGGTTCATAATTGTATAAAAATAGATAATTAAGCTGGATATGACAGTTGAGCAACCGTGCTAGAACCACGGAACCTGGGAATGCCTAACACCTTCTCCCGGGTTGACAAAATTCCTTACTCGGGTTTCTGGTTCGCGGACTGTTAAATAGAGTCATTATTTTCCTCGATTCGGGATTCAACCGGTGACTTGGGACACTATTAATCTCCCAAGTGGCGACTCTGAATTTTTTAAATAAATCTTGTTTTGATTGTCACTTCAAGTTGGAAATAACTCCCTAATATTATACCCTCCAGGGGTGTATTGAAAAAGGAGGTGTGATCGGGGTAGTTCTTCTCATGAGGCTTCAACTGACGAGAAGCATATGCAATAACTCTACCTTCCTACATCAACACACATCTGATACCAACTCTCGAAGCATCACAATACACGGTTTAAGAACCTGAAGCTGATGGCAATACTAACACTGGAGTTGTGGTCAAAGCTGTCTTGAGCTTCTGAAAGCTCTCCTCGCACTCATCCGACCATAAAAATGGTGCACCCTTCTGCGTCAACTTGGTCAAGGGCGAAGCAATAGATGAAAAACCCTGGACGAATTGACAATAATATCCTACCAAACCGAGGAAACTCTGAATCTCTGTGGCTGAGGACGGTCTAGGCCAACTCTGCACCGCCTCTATCTTCTTTAGATCAACCTGAATACCATCGCTGGACACCACGTGTCCCAGAAAAGCCACAGACCCAAGCCAAAACTCACACTTGAAGAACTTTGCATAAAGTTTCTCCTACCTCAATCTTTGTAATACCACTCTCAAATGCTGAGCATGCTTCTCCTGGCTAAGCAAGTATGCCAGGATATCATCAATAAAAACGATAACAAATGAATCCAGATACGGTTAATACACTATTCATCAGATGCATGAACGCGGCTGGGGCATTAGTCAGCACAAAAGACATAACTAGAAACTCATAGTTCCCATATCTCGTCCTGAAAGCCGTCTTCATAATATCGGAATCCCTAATCTTCAGCTGGTGATAGCCTGAACAGAGATCAATCTTAGAGAATACCCTTGCCCCCTGGAGCTGGTCAAACAAATCATCAATGTGTGGTAGTAGATACTTGTTCTTCACTGTCACCTTGTTCAACTGCCTGTAGTCAATGCACATTCTCATTGTGCCATCCTTCTTCGTCACAAATAGGACTGGTATACCCCATGGTGACACACTAGGACGAATAAACCCCTTATCTAGGAGTTCCTGAAGCTGATCCTTTAGTTACTTTAACTCTACTGGTGCCATACGATACGGAGGAATGGAGATGGGCTGAGTGCCCGGCACCAGATCAATACCAAAATCAATGTCCATGTCTGGTGGCATGCCCGGAGGTCTGCAGGAAACACATCAGGGAAGTCCCCCACAATGGGAACAGAATCAAGACTAGGAGTCTCAGCTCCAACATCTCTCACAAAAGCCAAATACGGTAGACAACCTTTCCCAACCATCCGCTGGGCCTTTAGGAAAGAAATCACCCTACTAGGAACATAGTCTGTCATACCATGCCACTCAATCCTCGGAACACCCGGAATAGCCAACGTAACTATCTTGGCATGACAGTCCAGAATAGCATGGTACGGAGATAGCCAATCCATACCCAGAATCACATCAAAATCTACCATGCCCAACAACAACAAATCAACCCAAGTCTCCAAACCCCCAATAGTCACCATACAAGATCGATATACATGATCCACAATAATAGTATCACCCACCGGGGTGGATACGTGCACAGGCAAAGCAAGACAACTGCGGGTCGTACTCAAATGATGGGAAAAATATGAAGACACATAAGAGTATGTAGATACGGGATCAAATAAAACAGAAGCATCCCTGTAGCAGACTGAGATAATACCTGTGATAATAGCATCTGATGCAATGGCGTCCCTCATGTTTGGAAGAGCATAGAATCGAGCCTGGCCACCGCCAGATCGGTCTCTTCCTCTAGGGCGGCCCCTAGCTGCCTGGCCCCCACCCATACCTGACTGGGAGGGTGCTGAAGTAGATGGAGTAGAAGAGAAGGGTCGATCCCTCTGCTGAGACCGACCACCACGAAGCCGAGGACACTGTCTCCTCATGTGACCAAACTCACCACACTCGTAGCAACTACCCGGTGTAAGAGAAGGGGACTGAAGAGAACCCCTCGCTGCTGAAGAACTCTGGGCTGAAGAAGCAGGAGTAGAGCTCTGAGCTGGAAGGGCACTAAGTGAAGACTGGCCCTGCTAAAATCCCTGATGACCACGGCCTGAAGAAACCTCACTGTACTCTGGGCGACCTGACTGAGGAGGCTTGAAGGAACGACCTCTACCACGCTGGAACTGGCCCCTAGACGGAGCACCACTGAAGCTAACTGAACCCCGAGGCCTCTTGGCCTCCCTCTCCTCATGTTCCCGACGGTGAGCCGTCTCAATCTCCCGAGCCATGTCGACTACCTCCTTGATAATAGGCAAAATCTAGATGATTTAGCTATTATTTATGCCTTCGCTTGATTATATTCCAAGGTCATATTATGATTCATTGATGAAATATGGGTTCTAATTGTGAATTGTGTATATTTCAAGTTAAGGAGCTTATATTATGCAAGAAAATCTGATTTGGAAGCATTTTGGAGCAGCAAAGACCCCTCGGAGCCGAGTATGATTGAAGACAAGAAAAAAAATCAAGGCCACAACACAGCTGGGCTAGCACACCCAAATATGCTGCAGCGCTAAAAAATGCGCGTCCAAGACAGAACATCAGCAAATTAGCGCAGCCAAATGCGCTGCAGCGCTAGTCCAAAATCCGGCGATTGTTCACTGGGGGCAAAAGTGGAAATCTGAAAAAAAATTCACTTAACCTATATAAGGTCAAGCTCGCCTAAAGGAGTTTTATCAAGGTTTTTCTAGGCTAAATCAAGACATAGAAAGGCAAGAGGCAAGGAGGAAATTGGATCATCAAGTTTTTCTTTTCTTCTCTTTGTTTTTGCTAAATATGATGACATTGAATCTAATTGTGATGAACAATAGTATGAGTAGCTAAAACCCATTGTTCTAGGGTCATGGGTAAAACATGAATATTGTTGTTTGAAGTTTAATTTGACAAAGTTGGTTCATCATATTAGGCTATTTATTTAATTCTATTATTAATTGTTTTGCTGAGTAGCTAACAGTGAAACACTATCTACGAATCTAGAGTTGAACTCGAAAGTGGGAATTCTAGGTTGCATATAGAATTAAATAGAGCAAGTTCTTAAACCCGGGCCTCCGGGAACGGATTCACAATTGGGATAGACATATACCCACTTGCCTTGCTTGGTTAAAATACAGAAATTGTAAATGCGTTCTTGTTAATCTTAATTCCATAGAAATATAGGCATTGAGTTAACTTGAGTAGGCAAGTAAGAAGTTGATAGATTCTTACGAGTAATATAAACCTTGTCAATCAATAACCCAGATAAATTGCTTAGTCATCTTAAGCTAAGGACACAACAAGATTGTTCACTAGCCCGTGACCCTGGAATATCCTCTCCTATTGTGTGTTATTCGAAACTGCTATTAATTTGGTTAATTGCTTTAGTTAGATGATTTCTTGATAAATTAGGTAGTAAAATAAATACATCTTTGTTTTGTAACACATCTCTTGAATAAGTAAGGTAATTGGGTTTGAATCAGTCAATAGTTGATCACAAGTCTTCGAGGGAACGATACTCTACTCACTACTCACTACTCTATTACTTGACGATCACGTGCACTTGCGTAGGTGTTTTTGGTCGCAACAAGTTTTTGGCGTCGTTGCCGGGGACATAGAAATTAGCTACTTGACTGAATTGAGATTTTATTATTTATTTATTCAAGTTTAACTTTCAGTTCACTTTGGTTGTGCTAATACATAATTTTCTATTAAATGCGAAGCAGTAGAAGCGCAAACAATTTCCTTCCTCTCGATCCGAAAATTGAACAAACACTTCACAGATTGAGGAGGGAGGTGGATGCTACAACCAGAATTGAAAGAGAGTTGGATATCGTAGTTCAACCATAGCCAATTGAGATGGCAGGTAATGAGGAACGCGCGGTGATTAAAGCCGCAAGGCCCAGTCTGGCTAATATGACTCAAGCTATCGTGAAGCCTGATATCACTAGGCACTTTGAACTGAAACAATACATGGTGCACCTGATCCAGTCCACAGGGCAATTTATGGGTCTACCTTATGAAGACCCACAAAGGCATATTCAGAATTTTCTGGAAATTACGGATACTTAAAACTATCCGAACGTTTCCAAGGACTCTGTCAGGCTGACACTTTTCCCCTTTTCTCTGCTCAGGGAGCTAAGGAGTGGTTGAATAAGGAGCCAGCTAATTCAATCCACACGTGGGACGATCTGGCAAGAAAGTTCTTAATCAAGTGTTTTCCCACCAAGAAAACAAAGATGCTGAGGAGTCAAATTCTTGGGTTCAGGCAACGAGCTGGCGAGACACTTCGTCAAGCATGGGAAAGGTACAAGAAGCTGCTCAGAGACTGTCCTCACCATTGCCAGACAGATGAGGTATTGGGTCACACTTTTGTAGATGGGATAGATGATGCTTCAAAGATGAATCTCGATTCAGCTTGTGGGGGTAGTTGCATGGCCAAACCGTACAGTGAAATCCAACCCCTGCTGAATACTTTTACTGCTAATGATAATAACTGGCAAGGTGATGGTGACTCACGAAAGGCGGCTAAGCAAAAATCAGCTGGGTTACTTGAGCTCGATGAGGTGTCAGCAATGAGAGCCAAAATTGCAAGGCTGTCCAATCAGACGACGAGGATGACAATGTAGCAGCCACAGCCAATGCAACAGGTACAACAGATGACTATTTGCTGCAAACTATATGGTGACAGTCATATGAGTGATATGTGCCCCACGAATCCAGAATCCATTTATTATGTGGGGCAGCAAAATAGGGGCTAGCTAAACCAGCATGCAGAATATGGAAATTCCTACAATCCAAATTGGAGGAATCATCCCAACTTCTCATGGGGCAAAAATCAGCAGAATCAGAATCAGTATAGGCCCCAGGGGGGTTTTAATCAGCCTCAGAGACCACCCCAACAAATGGAAGAAAGTACAAATGATTTACTAAAGAAGTTGTTGATTGACAATCAGCAGCTCAGGACCGACTTCAGAAATCTTGAGAGGCTGATGGGGCAGTTAGCAACGAATCAAAATACTAGACCTTCAGGCACTCTCCCCAGTGATACAGAAAAGAATCCTCAAGTGAATGCAGTTACACTTAGAAACGGGAGAGAACTTGAGGAAGTGCCAAAGAAAGGGAAAGAAAAGCCCGTGCCTGAGGGGGAGTTGATCCCTAAAGTGACAAACGAGCCAAAGAAGAATGCTGAAATTTCAGAGCTAGTTGAGGCCCCAAGGCTACCACTACCTTTTCCCTAGAGACTGCAGAAAAAGAATGATGATCGTATGTTCAGCAAATTTCTCTCCATGTTGAGCCAGGTTCAATTGAATATCCCACTTGTTGATGTACTTCGTGAAATTCCAAAGTATGCTAAGTACATAAAAGATATAGTGGCTCACAAGAGAAGATTAACTGAATTTGAGACAGTTGCACTTACTGAAGAGTGCACTTAAGGATCCTGGCAGCTTCACGATTCCTATGTGTATTGGTAATATCAATGTGGGTCATGCTCTTTGTGATTTGGGGGCAAGCATAAATTTGATGCCCCTATTGTTGTTCAGGCAATTGGGTCTTGGAGCTCCGAGACCAACTACTGTGATGTTGCAGCTGGCTGACAGGTCGATAGCACACCCTGAAGGGGTGATTGAAGATGTGTTGTTGCAAATTGGGAAATTCATCTTCCCTGCTGATTTCATTATCCTCGATTATGAGGCTGATGAACCGGTCCCAATCATATCAGGGCGACCTCTCTTAGCTACTGGTGACGCAATTATCAAAGTGAGAGAGGGAAAGATGATCTTGAGGGTAGATTATGAGGAAGCAGTTTTCAATGTCTACAAAGCAATTCAACTCCCTCGTCACTATGAGGAGTTGTCCATGATATCAGTTATTGAGGTTGATGAGCACATTCGTGATCCAAGTGTGTATCTAGACGATTCTCTAGAGAAAGCACTTATGTTGTTTGATAGCCTGGGGAATGATGAGGAGGTCGAGGATATGATGCACATTCTTGATACATCTTGTGCATACATGCAAGGGACACACCCCTTTGAACCTTTGAACAGGCCACAAGGACCTCCTCCAAAGCCGTCAATTGAGGAAGCCCCGAAATTGGAGCTGAAACCGCTCCCATCTCACTTGCAATATGCTTATTTGGGAGATTCTGACACCTTACCTGTTATTGTTTCCTCTGACTTGTCTAAATTGCAGGAAGAAAAGCTGTTGAGAGTGCTACGTCAGCACAAGAGAGTAATTGGGTGGACGATGTCCGACATAAAGGGCATTAGTCTAGCCTTTTGCATGCACAAAATCCTCATGAAGGACGGGCACAAGCCCAATGTGGAGCAACAACGACGACTCAACCCAATCATGAAAGAGATGGTAAGAAAAGAAGTGATTAAGTGTCTTGATGCAGGTATTGTATTTCCTATATCAGACAGCAAATGGGTAAGCCCAGTCCAATTTGTACCCAAGAAAGGGGGGATGAATGTAGTAGTTAATGAGAATAATGATTTAATCCCTACAAGAACTGTTACCTGGTGGAGAATTTGCATTGACTATAGAAAATTGAACAATGCCACCCGGAAGGACCACTTCCCCTCCCCTTTATTGACCAAATGCTTGATAGATTAACTGGCCAGGAGTACTACTGCTTCTTGGATGGTTACTCTGGGTATAATCAGATTTCTATAGCCTAGAGGACCAAGAGAAGACCATTTTTACGTGTCCTTATGGCACGTATGCGTTCAAGAGAATGCCCTTTGGTCTTTGTAATGCACCTGCGACTTTTCAAAGGTGTATGATGGCTATTTTCACTGATATGGTCAAGAGGTTTGTAGAAGTATTCATGGATGATTTTTCTATTTTTGGATGTTCTTTTGATAACTGCTTAATGAACCTCGATAAAGTACTTGCTCGGTGTGAAGAGACTAACTTGGTGCTAAACTGGGAAAAGTGCCATTTCATGGTATGTGAAGGTATATTCTTGGGACACAAGGTGTCCAAAGATGGTTTGCAGGTGGACAAGGCAAAGGTGGAAGCAATTGAAAAATTGCCTCCACCGATATCTGTCAAAGGCATCCGCAGTTTCTTGGGCCATGCAGGTTTTTATCGTCGTTTTATTAAAGATTTATTGAAAATTTCCTCTCCCTTGTACAGGTTGCTTGAGAAGGATGTTGCCTTTAAATTTGATGATACCTATCTGAAGGCATTCGAAGAGCTGAAGGGCAGGTTGGTAACTACACCTATCATAGTTGCTCCGGATTGGGAGCAACCATTTGAACTGATGTGCGATGCGAGCGAATTGGCTATTGGGGCTGTCTTGGGGCAACAGAGAAACAAGATCTTTCACTCCATCTACTATGCTAGCAAAACCCTGAATCCGACTCGGATGAACTATACTGTCACTAAAAAAGAGTTACTTGCAGTGGTGTGGGCATTTGACAAGTTTCGGTCATATCTTGTGGGGACCAAAGTCATCGTCTACACAGATCATTCAGCCATCAGGTACTTGTTTGAGAAAAAGGATGCCAAGTCGAGACTAATTCGGTGGGTCCTACTATTGCAAGAGTTTGATTTGGAGATCCGGGATCGTAAAGGAACAGAAAATCAAGTGGCTGATCACCTATCTAGATTAGAAAATCAAAACCATGTGGTGGAAGGGGGTGAAATCAAAGAAACATTCCCGGATGAGCAGTTATTGGAAATCACCTCAAGCGCAGCTTCGTGGTATGCAGACTATGTAAATGTTATTACAAGTGGGGTGACACCACCAAAATTGACACCAGACAATAGAAGAAGGTTCTTGCATGATATGAGGCTTTACATGTGGGATGAGCCATTCTTGTACAGGCTCTGTGCTGATCAGTTGGTGCGGAGGTGTGTTCCTGAGGAAGAGATGAGTTCCATACTTCATAGTTGTCACTTCTCGCCATATGGGGGTCATCACGGTGGAGACAGAACCGCTCAGAAAGTGCTGCAATCAGGTTTTTATTGGCCAAAATTGTTCAGAGATGCACACGCCTTTGTTAAAATGTGTGACAGGTGCCAGAGAACCAGAACGATCACAAAGAAGCACGAGATGCCACTGCAAAACATTCTGGTAGTGAAGTTGTTCGATGTTTGGGGAATTGACTTCATGGGACCGTTTCCATACTATAACGGTCATAGGTACATCTTGGTGACAGTTGATTATGTTTCCAAGTGGATGGAGGCTATTGCTCTTCCAACTAATGATGCAAAAGTGGTGGTAAGCTTTGTCAAGAAGCACATCTACACCCGTTTTGGAACTCCCAGAGTGTTGATCAGCAATGGAGGTACACATTTCTGCAATAAACTGTTGAACAACATCCTTGCAAAGTACGGGGTCAAGCAGAAGGTATCCACTGCCTATCACCCACAGACGAGTGGTCAAGTAGAGGTTTCAAACCGAGAAGTCAAACAAATTCTTGAGAAAACAGTGAGTGTAAATAGAAAAGATTGGGCCGGGAAGTTAGACGATGCATTGTGGGCGTACCGAACAGCATACAAAACTCCCATAGGTGCTTCTCCGTATAGATTAGTGTACGGGAAGGCATGTCACTTGCCCGTCGAGCTTGAGCACAAGGCCTATTGGGCAATAAAGAAGTTGAATATGGATGAGGACTTGGCTGGAGATAAGAGGTTGCTGCAACTAGATGAGCTCGAGGAGTTTCGCTTACACGCATATGAGAATGCCAAATTGTATAAAGAGAAGACTAAGAGGTGGAATGACAAGCACATTCAATGTTGAGAGTTCGAGCCAGGGCAAGAAGTTCTTTTGTTCAATTCGAGAATGAAGCTTTTTCCTGGAAAGATTAAATCTCGTTGGTCGGGCCCTTTTGTTGTGGTAAGCGTGAAGCCTCATGGAGCCACGGAATTGAGAGATATGAGTTCAACTGGCACTTTCTTGGTAAACGGTCAGCAGATAAAACATTACTGGGGTGGTGACTTTGCACGTCACAAGACCTCAATGGATTTGAAGGATGTTTGAGAACATGTTGAGTCATGCCACGACGTTAAATAAGGCACTGGTTGGGATGCAACCCAACGATAGTTGTAGTGTTAATTTTATGTTTTAGGAAGAGCTAACCAATGCAGGTGACAGAGGGTGGATGCTAAGGCTATCAAACAAGGTAAGAACAGGTGAAAATTTTAAGGAAAAAATTGCCCAGACGCGCGGCAGCGCACCTGACCGTGCACCTGGGCGCGCTAAATTGCAAGTCTTCTGCCTTGGCGGCGCTAAAAAAATAGTGAGTGCAAATGCGGAGTGCAAATGAAGCACTCATAACCCTCTCTCTAGTCATCAAAATATGGAGTGGATAGTTGAGGCCATCCACGAACCTCCTAATCTTCTACCTATAAATCGGGATCATCCATGTAGCATGCCGAGCTAACTGCGTAAACCTCAACTCGTACTGGGTCACAGACATGTCCCCCTGAATTAACCACTCGAACTGACGACGCAGCTCCTCCCTGCGAGACTGCGGTACGTACTTCTCTAGAAAGAGAGTGGAGAACTGCTGCCATATGAGGGGCACTGCTCCAACAGGCCTACGCCTCTCAAACTCCTCCCACCATGTAAATGCAGGCCCTGAGAACTAGAAGGTAGTAAAAGCCATACCACTCAACTCTAAGATCCCTGCGGTGCGAAGCATACGCTGGCACTTATCCAGAAAACCCTGGGCATCCTGGCCCTCAGTACCACTGAACGTCAGAGGCTGAAGCTTGCCAAATCTCTCAAGACAACGCTGCTCATCATCTGGCATAGCTGGAACCACATGGGCTGGAGCTGGTGCCACTGGTGTGGCTGGTGCCACTGGTGCGGCTGGTGCTGCTGGTGCAACCGGCTGAGCTGGAACCGCTCCCGGTGTCTGCAATCCCTGAACAACCTGCTCAGGTTGGCGAGCAGCGGGGGTCTAATGACCACCCCCGGTCTGCGAGTTAGTTGCTGCAGTAGTGGCTGAGACTGCCTGAACCAGGCCAGTGCAGACGGATAGTATCTGAGCCAAGGCCTCCTGGAGACCAGGAATCACAATAGGCACTGCCGGTGCCTGAACAAGTGTTGCTGGAGCATCTACAGCTGGAGGCTGGTCCTAAATCGGGGCAGCTGGTAGATCTGCAGGTGCTGCCCTCGCTGGTCTGCCTCAACCATGACCACGACCAAGCCCACGGCCTCTAGCGGGTGTTAATGGTGGTCGTCCGTCACGTCCGGTAGCACGGGTTCTCGCCATCTGCGAGAGAATAGAATACAGAAGTTTAGTTCTCGGATCAACAAAGCCGCACGACAAGAGTTTCAAGAATATGAAGTGTTTTTCCTAAAAGTTTTGCAGCCTCTCGAGGATAAACATAGACGTCTCCGTACCGATCCGCGAGACTCTACTAAACCGTCTCATGACTCGTGAGGCCTAGTAACCTAGGCTCTGATACCAACTTGTCACGACCCCAATCCCGGTCGTGATGGCGCCCAACACAAATGCTAGGCAAGTCTGACCAATTATCACTCACAACCCAATTACGCATCCCATTACTAATAACAGTAATAAATTAACAGTTTAATAAGTCTTCCAACCGGATAATTAAGTAAAAACAGTACGAAAACAATAACATATCTAACATTTCCCAAAAGATCTGGAGTCACGAGTCTAGAGCCTCTAGATACAACTGAGTAGTGAATCCACAATAATACAGAAGTCTAAGATACTGAAAGATAAAAGGGATAAGGGGAGGAGTCGGGTCCTGCGGACGTCAGGCAGCTACCTCGATAACTCTTGAGATATTTGGAAAGCAGCAAACAGCTCAACTAAGCTCCCGGAATACCTGAATCTGCACACATGGTGTAGGGAGTAAAGTGAGTACTTCCAACTCAGTAAGTAATAAGCATATATAATAATTGAAGATGAGAATTCACGAAATACCACAATGTAAAGCTATAACTAGCAATTCAGCATAATTAGTGGTGAAATGGCAACAAAACAATATCAGGTAGATCAGATAAATATTAATGCATGAATGCAACGCAATGCACATGACCGCTGTGGCGTGTAGCCCGATCTATTTGGTTACCCGCGCTCACTGTGGGGGTTCAGACTCCGGAGGGGCTGCTACAGCTCAAGCGCAATATCATCATATCATCGCTGCGGCGTGCAGCCCGATACACACTCAGTCCAGAATATGCATGTGAGCCACACGGGCAAAGTTAAGTTATAATTCTCAATTTCAGACATTAGGGAATATAGTTTAAGTTTTAAAACCTTAGAATAATTATGACTAAACATTTCGAAACAGTGTTTAACTTAGGACTGAAATCATATAACATCTAAGTATCATGGAAGTAGTGATAATAATCCCTAAAGGATTCAAATAATCGGCACACAGCCCAAATACGTTCATAAAATCCAAGTAGGATTTTTACCTATCAATCTCTAGGCTAGAACACAGTATGAACATCTCTCGGGGCGGACTAAGTCATAGTCCCCCATCACAAACGACCCCGCACTCGTCATAGAGTACGTGTCTCGCCTCAATTTCTTGTTATTGATAGAGTGGTATTCTCCGCCCCTGTCAAATAAAGTAGAGGGGAGAACTGGAAGAGAGAAGGAAAAAGAGCAAAAGATTGACAAGTCTAATGAGGGAAGAATGGCTGACATGTTGACTGCCTTCGATTCTAGAAAAAAAAACCCAAGCGGTCTAACCTAACCCCCAGGGCGGAACCCAACCGAAAGGCGCTAGACGGACTAAGGGCAAGCAAGCTGCCCCCAATAGCTCTTTTTGAATGGACATCTGAGATAGCATCAAGCCGAGCACAAAACAGATCTGGGCTGCTAATAAGGAGGACTGTTAAGCCTTCTAGCATAAGTGATGCCTTCCCAAGGTCTGGTCTCTTCGTTACAGGTACAGACTTTGAGAAGACGGCCTTTTTCTTTGATTGTGTGGAATAAGAGCGGGTGCCTGTGATATACCGGAGTTTCAAACCCTCAGGTCATCATCTACATCTATTACTCACCTCAAGCCGGCCGCAAGTCTAGCTTGTTATGACTTTTCCTCTCGAATCAACCTCATCGCGTGTCGAATCTGATCAAAACCACAAGGAATACAATACTATAGATCAAAGAAACATAACCCAATCAAAAATACTCGAGAAACACCAAAAATCTCGAAGTTGGCAAAACCCGAGCCCCGGGCCCACTTCTCGAAAAATTACAAAATTTATATCACCGGAAACCTCGTCTCGCCACGAGTCCGGACATACCAAATTTACCAAAATCGGAGCCCAAATGCCCCTTCAAATCCCAGATTTTCATTTCAAAAACCCAAGCCCTAGTTATTCCAATTTCTCCCAAATTTCCAAGAATTATAGGTTGATTCTTCAATAAAATGACGTTTATAGGTCACGAGACTTACCTCCAATCACTTCCCGTCAAAATCCCCTTCAATCTCTACCACAAAGCTCTTAAGGCGGTTAAAAATGGAGGAAAAATTACAAAATTTACATCATCAGAAACCTCGTCTCACCACGAGTCCGTACATAGAAAATTTACCAAAATCGGAGCCCAAATGCCCCTTCAAATCCCAGATTTTCATTTCAAAAACCCAAGCCCTAGTTATTCCAATTACTACCCAAATTTCCATGAATTTTAGGTTGATTCTTCAATAAAATGACGTTTCTAGGTCACGAGACTTACCTCCAATCACTTCCCGTCAAAATCCCCTTCAATCTCTACCACAAAGCTCTTAAGGCGGTTAAATGGAGGAAAAATTACAAAATTTATATCACCGGAAACCTCGTCTCACCACGAGTCCGTACATACCAAATTTACCAAAATCAGAGCCCAAATGCCCCTTCAAATCCCAGATTTTCATTTCAAAAACCCAAGCCCTAGTTATTCCAATTTCTACCCAAATTTCCAAGAATTATAGGTTGATTCTTCAATAAAATGACGTTTCTAGGTCATGAGACTTACCTCCAATCACTTCCCGTCAAAATCCCCTTCAATCTCTACCACAAAGCTCTTAAGGCGGTTAAAAATGGAGAAAAAATTGAATAGACTCGCGGATGAAATAATGATATAAAACCCTTCTGCCAACAGTGACTTTCGCTTCTGCGGTCCCGTTTCCGCTTATGCGGGACTGTTTCTGCGGCCAAAACTCCGCTTATGCGGTTTTCATTAAAGTTTACAATTTCCGCTTTTGCGTCCCAAAATTCGCTTCTGCGGATCACCCAGTACCGCTTCTGCGATTGACAGTCCGCTCCTGCGGACTCGCTTTTGCGGACCATATTCTGCTTTTGCGGAATCTCCTCACCAGGCCACGAACCGCTTCTGCGCTCCTTCACCCGCTTCTGCAGAAACGCTTATGCGGTCCATTTACGCAGAAGCGGAAATACCAGATGACAGAAAAACTGAACCTGCAACACACTTCAAAACTCTCGTTTAACCACCCAAATTCACCCTGAGGCCCCCGGGACCTCAACCAAAAATACTAACACATCCTAAAACCTCATTCAAACTTGTTCCAATCCTCAAAACACATCAAACAACACAAAGACCATTAAATCACATTGGATTCAAGCCTAAGTTTCTTTAAAAACTTTCGAATTGCACATTCGATCAAAAACCCGACCAAAACACCTCCGAATGACCTGAAACTTTATACACATATCCAAAATCACCTAATGGAGCTACTGCAACTTTCAGAATTCCATTCTGACCCTCAGATCAAAATCTTACCTATCAACCGGAATTCTCCAAAACACTAACTTCGCCAATTCAAGCCTAATTCTACACCGGACCTCCAAAATAACTTCCGATTGCACTCCTAAGTCACAAATATCCCCCGAAGCTAACCGAATCATCAAAATTCACATCCGAGCTCTCTAATTCAATAGTCAACATCCGTTGACTTTTCCAATATAAACCTTTCTTAAAGAGATTAAGTGTCTCATTCCCTATCCAAGCCAATCCAATTCAACTCCAACACAACCAATGACGATAATGAAACATGAAGACGCAATAAATGGGGGAAACAAGGCTGCAATACATGAGACGACGGGGCGGGTCGTTACTAGGGTACACCATTTCAGACCTTTTATTTCTTTCAATAAAGAAGTTATTTATAATTTTGTTACAATAAGTCATGAAATTTTCCTAGTAAAAATTGGGGCAGAAAAATTTTGTTCATTTGTTTGTTTTGGTATCTGAGCAGGTTATACCTCGAGGTACAAGGTTCGAGATGACTAAAAGAAAAAGTCTCAATCCAGAATAAAAGAAATGAATCCAAAATGTAGAAGCAGATGAAAGATGTGAACTGCTCAAGACATGACTGAAGTCACGAGCAATGCATTTCTTATTTTTATCAAAAGAAGTCGTAAAAGAATGAACTAGCACTTTTAGCTAGAAAGCATCAAAGATTAGATCTGAGTCTTCATGAAAAACCAGCCAAGACTCAAGATCAAGCTTCAAAAGACTCATAGATAGGAATCTTGTAACTCTTAGTTGATAGCTTAGTTAGTCTTTTTTATTTCGATTTTGATGTACTAACAGGACTGCAGACCGGAGCCTCGATGGAACCTCACTCGACTCCTCAACTCGTCATTCTATTACTCTCCTTGAACTACACGTTATCTGATTCGTGACCTGATTCCCTTATAACTCGGGATATGTAGGCTATCCAAAACCAGGACTCGGTTGCACTCTTGCACCCTTTTCTTTTATTTTCTTCCTCTTTTGAATAACAGTAGGGTAGAAATTAGTCCAATGGCTCACTTTGTCTTTTCCTGAAAACTCTTCATATTTTCAAGCAAAGAGGGGCAGTTGTGAACACCTAATTTTTGACCATATTTGGATTTTCATTCACTTTTTAGTATTTGAATAGTTTTTAAGTTTAATCGTAATATTTTAGTTTTATTTTAACTTTTTATAGGTTTATTTTAGATAAAATAAAAACAACAAAAATAGTCATAATTTTACATATTAATTTTGTTCTTATTCTCAGTGGAAAGAAAAAGGTTCCAACAATAAATTTTTAACGAGTCTACTCTATCCTTTTAAGTTAAGGATTTTAATAAATAAATTTTGAGTAGTTAGAATTTTTTATATTTCTATATAAATAAAGTAGGAGTAGTATTTTATTATATTAACTAAAAAATAAAGAAATAAAAAAATAAAAAATAGGAGAGCCAATGAAGAATTGCCAAATGCCAAAGATTTCATTCTATCTCAGGTGGCGACTCAGACCATTTTCCGGTGGTTATGGGGCTTCATCAAGGATCTGGGCTTAGCCCTCTCTTATTTGCTTTGGTGATGGATGCTCTAACTCCCATATTCAAGGGGATGTGCCATGGTGTATGCTATTTGCGGATGACATAGTCTTGATAGACGAGACGAGGGTCGGTGTTAACGAGAGGTTGGAGGTCTGGAGACAGACTCTCGAGTCTAAGGGTTTCAAACTAAGCAGGTCTAAGACAGAATACCTGGAGTGCAAGTTTAGCGCCGAGTCGAGCGAAGCAGGCAAGGACGTGAAGCTTGGATCTCAGGTCATCACCAAGAGGGACAGTTTCAGATATCTTGGGTCGGTAATTCAGGGAGACGGAGAGATCGATGGGGATGTTACCCACCGTATAGGGGCGGGATGGTCGAAATGGAGGCTTGCATCGGGAGTCTTGTATGACAAAAAAGTGCCACAGAAACTCAAGGGGAAGTTTTATAGAGCTGTGGTTAGACCTGCCATGTTGTATGGGGCGGAGTGCTGGCCGGTGAAAAATTCTCATGTTCAGAGAATGAAGGTTGCGGAGATGAGGATGCTCGGGTGGATGTGCGGGTCACCAGGTTAGATAAGATCAAGAATGAAGTTATTCGGGAGAAGGTGGGGGTGGCCCCGATGGATGAGAAGATGCGGGAAGCGAGGCTTAGGTGGTTCGGGCATGTGCGGAGGAGAAGCCCCGATGCCACGGTGAGGAGTTGTGAGAGGCTGGCGGTGGTTGGTGCGAGTCAAGGCAGAGGGAGGCCCAACAGGTATTGGGAAGAGGTGATCAGGCAGGACATGGCTAGAATGCGGATTTCCGAGGACGTGGCCCTTGATAGGAGAGTCTGGAGGTCTAGTATCAGGGTTGTAGGTTAGGGACTCCTAGTTTTCGTACTTCTTTCACGGGCCTGGGGGGTTTGGTAGTGCTCTCTATAGATGATTTGTGTATTGTATTGTTCCCCCTCATGGTAGCTACTGGTCGATATTACTGCATGCCATTTTATTTATGGTTTATGGTTTATGTTTAGATAATTATTTATGTGATTTCTGCTGGAGTTACTAATGCTCTCTTGTTTTTGTTTTTGTTTTTGTTTTTGTTTTCATTGTCCTGAGCCGAGGGTCGATTGAAAACAGCCTCTCTGCCCTTTCGGGTAGGGGTAAGGCCTGTGTACGTATTACCCTCCCCAGACCGCACTTTGTGGGATTATACTAGGTAGTTGTTGTTGTTGTTGTGTGGTAACCAACTCCCACTCACGTGCCACTATCTTGGAAATTTCCCATTATTTCATACACTCTACACATAGGATTCTTTTTAACCAAAAAAATCACCTGCACATTCCTATATGGACTCCCCTCACATCACATTTTGGGACTTTTTACTCAAAAAGAGGAGATCAACCGTTTTTCTATTTGGACCACACACCCATCGTCTCTTTCACTTGAACAAAACAGAGAGATCAACTAATACACACCCCACCTTTTAGAAAATCCATCGCCGCGGCACACCCCAGATTCCAAAAAAAAAAATAAAAATCAGCGACCTCCCTTCAAGATCCAACAGCCCCTTTTGGTCTTCTCATTTGGTCGATTTCCGGCACCACCGCACTGCCGGACTTCGTCACCGGCTGGCTAGCAGACTCACCAAACCAGAGACCCCCTCTTCACCCTAAGACCTATCTACCATCTCGAAGCCTCGCGTTTTCGCATTAGTACTGCTCAAAAATTTGCTCACGAGATGATATCACAAAGAAGCCAGAAAAGATATTCTCTGAAAATCAGATTTTTATTTGGTTGATACAAAGACAAAAACAAAACAAAAAGTAATATAAAAAAGGGACGGCATCAGAAATAAAAAAGGGAGGAGCGAAGACTCTGTTCTTTCATCAGTAGTGTTGTTTGAAACTCAGAACGAGAAAGCAAAGAAATCAAAGTCTCTTTTGGATTATGAGTGATCTAGCCTTTTTTTTAAGATTAGTGCCCCTTTCTAAGTGTCTCTAAAGGTTGATTCTTGTGTAATAATCATGGAAATGGATAATGGAATTAACACTGCTGAAACTAAGTTTTCAACTGATTATTAGCTCCAATAACCATTTGAGTTGGAAGAGAGGTCACAAAGAGGGATGAGTGGCGTAGGGACAGAAACAGTAGCTTCACTTCCTTCAATGATTAAGAGAGCCTCCATAAATTTCTTCGGCTAATTTTGGAATCAATTTTCACCTCCCTTTCTGGTTCGGTGCGATTGAAGTAGAGGTTTCGGAGTCACGGTCTTGGTCAACTTTTGATTTTAAGCAACCGATCCAGATCCTTCTTGCTAAAGGTTATTTCTCTACTGCTCTTTCTCGTTAAAACATTGTGTTAATGTCTTTGTTAAGTTGAATAAAATGCCACATTTCTGATGAGCATGTTATTAGTTTTAATTTAATCTTTTTGTGTGTATACGTCATGCTTAATGTTTCTCTTTGGTAAATGCTTAGTCATTTGTGTTTGTTAGTATAATGATGAATATATCTATTTATATAGCACTTGACCAAATAGAAAGAATTATTGGTAATCATCTGTTGAATTCTTGGTATGAAATAGGCACGTATTAATAAATAAATTATCGTGATTATGTACACGTTCGCGTGAGATAGCTACGGTTTTCAAAATTAAAATTAGGGTATGCGTTCGCGCAACTTTAGGCGAAACAATCTTAATAATTAAGTGTCGTTAATTATGTACACGTAGGCGTGATATGATTCTTGACGCCAAACGAGATGAGTACATGTATGCGTGACTCTTTTTCAAGATAATTTCATAATGCCATAATTCAGTAATTAATAGCGGTAAGAGGTAAAAACGTACATAGGTTCTAAAATGACTAATTAAACAATGTAATTATGCCATGTATAATTAAAGCGACCATGCTAAAATCACGTAATCCAAGAGTGCCACACCTTCTCCGGGTTAACAGAATTCCTTACCAGATCTTCTGGTTTCGCAGACTTTAGAACAGAACCAAGTTTCCTCGATTTGGGATTTCAAATAATTCGGTGACTTGGGACACCACAAATATTCCAGGTGGCGACTCTAAAATTAAACAAATAATCTAATGTCGATTAATGTCACTTTATTTGAAAAAACTCCATATTCCTATCGGGAAAAAGGAGGTGTGACATGCATCATTATGGAGAAACCTTCATTCAAGAACTATACAATCATATAATTAATAAATAGGCAGTTGGAACCACTGCAAGAAATTAAGGATATGACGACATTTTATAAATATCGTATTTAGTCACATAAATGCCACAAAAGTATTTACCGATATTTATTTACACTTGTATTAAATATCAGAAATTTTAATGTCATTTTTTTTTCCGACATTTAGATTAATGTTGGAAAATAAAAAGTGACATTTATTTACGATCTTTTATTAATGTCACGAGAGAGGGCTGAATCCCGTCATCAATTGCCACCCAATTTGTAATACTGCAATATTTTTAAATGAGGGCATAGTGAACATTTAACAAATAATTTAAGTTAAAAAAAGGAACAAACTAATAAAATAAAATAAAAAAACAGAAGGGGAAGAGAATGAAGACACTAGTGTCAAATCCCATTAAACACATAATCTGCCCAAGGACAAAAGCAAAAGGGATTTGGGGAAAGGGAAAGTACCTGCAGAAAATAACGGGAAAAAATTGCAGAGAAGGGGGAAAAAAAAAAGAAAAAGAAGAAGAAAAAAAATAAGAAGAGGAAAGAAGGCTAGCAACCTGGTGCTTCAATATTGTTATTCCTAGCTACTATTATTTCAGATTTCCTGATATATTTTGTTATCCCATTGATTTGGTTATATTTAGTTTATCTTGGATTGAGTTAAATAGTAAGTTGATCTTCAATTGTATTGGATACAAGAATACACATGATCAAGATCATTTCCTTCATTCTAAGTAAATTAAATAATATCCTGTTAGATACTGTATCGGAGATATTGTAAGTGCTTGCAAAGCACTACGTAAAAGTGCCATGACCCAAAAGCTGACTCAGTTGGGATGATGCTTAACGCGAAACTAGACCAGCTAACACAAACCCCAAAACCCACCAGAAATTCATAATAAGTCATTTTAAGCCATTAATTTTCTAAAATCCCATAACATAAGTTAGAATAAGCAGTGCGAAAATATAACACAAGCCCGACATCGGGGTGTCACTGGTCATGAGCAACTACAACTTGTCTAGGAAGAAGAAAAAGACAACATAGTCCGAAAATAAGATACTACAATAATCTAAATAAGATAGGAAGGAGAAGCACTGGGCTGCAAACGCCAAGCACCTACCTAGTCAACTCCAGAGACTAGCTGGAAGACTGATCAGCACTCACTATCGCGCCCCGAGACTCCTAGATCTGTACACAAGGTGCAGGGAGTAATGTGAGTATGCCAACTCAGTAATTAATAAAAGTAAAAGCAGCTAGAAACAGGTAATTTCACGTCATAGCACCACAGCAAAATAGTATATCTACAGAATCAATACAGTAACTTAACAAAACTCGTAAAAAAAACCCAATTTAGTAAAACCTTTTTGAAACATATTTCAATAGTTTCAAACGAGTTATGAAAATAGTGAGTAAAAGGGTAGAAACGTAAACAGCCTCGTCTACCCTATGGAATGTCCATCACCCACATTCTAGAAGCCCACAATATTTCCCTCTCTGCATACTCCTTTACCACTGTTTCAAAATCATACAACTCCATAGCCTTTGCAAGTATGGGGTATGTGTGTGTGAAAGGTTCATGGGTCAAGAAACAGGAGAATGATGTCAAGAATGCCCATACATACTCTAAGCCCAAACCTTCTGCTTCTCATCCTAGCCTTAGTGGGTCTGACCTGGCTGAGAAAATTAGCGCCATTGGGAAAGATCTCTCTGCAATCAAGGATCTTCTCATTGCCACCCAATCTACTGTTGGTACAATCCATGCTATCTCTAAGGAAATAGGGTCTGATGTCTCCAAATTATGAGTTACAGTTCTTAGAGTTAGAGAAAACGCTGTCAAGGCTTTCAAGGAGGTTCATGACAGGCTTGATGGAACAAGTGTCTCAGCTAACGCCATCTTTGATTGACTAAAGGATGCCGTCTGCAACACTCTCACCTA
Organism: Nicotiana glauca; assembly: GCA_026770625.1. NCBI lineage: Eukaryota > Viridiplantae > Streptophyta > Magnoliopsida > Solanales > Solanaceae > Nicotiana > Nicotiana glauca. Next base: position 97,319 of record MU690310.1, read on the forward strand.
TTTTTTGCGTCGTTAGTGTGGAAGTTTAAGACAATATTTTTTGTTGTGCTGTTTTTGGACTGAGATATCAGTCAGTGGATATTTTTCTTTCTTCTTTTGTTATGGTCTAACTCTACCAGTACATTCTGCTATGGATTATGTTTATGCTTGTTAGTATGTTATTCCCTCTTTGCTGATATCAAAAAGGGGGAGAAAGGATATATGTATTTTGTGCAGGTACATAGCAAGTCAACTACGATACTCCTTAAGGGGGAGTCATAGATCCTGAGTAAGTCGACTACATGCACCTCAAATTAATTACTGCTCCTATTGAGGGGGAGCAAACTACAGTGAAGCTAACTGGTGTTTATACATATATTATTTGGTCATCATCAAAAAGGTGGGGATTGTTCGATCTAATTTTAGTGATGAAAATAATATGTTTGTTGTGTCCGTAGGAACTCTTGGATTGGCAAAATCAATTAGCAATAATCAAGGAAGTGAGCTATCACGTCATTTCCATTGTACTTGAAGAAACTCATTCACTAACGAGAATTCCTTTACAACTCAAGGGGACTGGACTAGGATTCACATTGAATCTGAACCAGTATAAAAATTCTGGTGTCTTCAATTCCTACATTTACTTTCAGCATCTTATACTATTAGTTTATCATATCTAGTCGACTAATTAAAAAACCAGTCAACTAACAGAGATTAGGTTTAAAAAGGGCCGATAAACCTCGGACTCAACTTCATTTTCTTCCCAAATCTCATAACGCCATTCATAGGCGAAACCCGAAGTAGAACCCACTCTCCAACGATATAGAAAATATCACGAACCTTCCGGTCCGCGTAACTCTTCTGTCTGGACTGGGCTGTATGGAGTCTATCCTGAATCACCTTAACCTTCTTCAAAGGCTCCTAAACCAAGTCTGTGCCTAATAATCTAGCCTCACCGGCTCAAACCAACCCATCGGGGATCCATACCGCCTACTATATAAAGCCTCATACGGTACCATCTGAATGCTGGACTAATAACTGTTGTTATATGCAAACTCCGCCAATGGCAAGAACTGATCCCAAGACCCTCCAAACTCAATCACACACGCACGAAGCATATCTGCAAGAATCTAAATAGTGCGTTCGGACTGTCCGTCCGTCTGAGGGTGAAATGTTGCATTCAACTCCACCCGAGTACCCAACTCATGTTGTACGACCCTCCAGAACCGTAATGTGAACTGAGTACCTCTATCTGAAATGATGGAAACTGGAATACCATGTAAACGAACAATCTCCCAGATATAAATCTCCGTCAGCCGCTCCAAAGAATAGGTAGTAAACACAGGAATGAAATGCGCAGACTTGGTCTACCGTTCCACAATCACCCAAATGGCACAAACTTCCTCAAAGTCCATGGGAGCCTAGTTATGAAGTCCATGGTGATCCACTCTCACTTCCACTCTGGAATCTCTATCTGCTGAAGTATCCACCCGGCCTCTGGTGCTCAAACTTCACCTGCTGACAATTGAGGCATTGAGCTTCAAACCCAACTATATCTTTCTTCACCCGCCTACACCAATAGTGTTGCCTTAAATACTGGTACATCTTCGCGGCACCCAGATGGATGGAGTACCTCGAACTGTCGGCCTCCTCTAGAATCAACTCTCGAAGCCCATCAACATTGGGTACACAAACTCGACCCTACATTCTCAATACCCCATCATCACAAATAGTTACATCTCTGGCATCACCATGCAAAACCTTGTCCTTGAGGACAAGCAAATGAGGGTCATCAAACTTACGCTCCCGGATATGATCAAATAAGGAAGACCAAGAGACCATGCAAGCTAGAACCCGACTGGGCTCTGAAAGATCCAATCTTACAAACGGACTGGCTAAGGCCTGAACATCCATCACCAAGGGGCTCTTTGCTGCTGGTAAATAAGCTAAACTCCCCAAAATCTTCGTCCGGTGACTCAAGGCATCATCCACCACATTGGCCTTACCCGAGTGATATAAATAGTGATATCATAGTCCATTAGCAGCTCTAACCACCTCCTCTGGCGCAAATTTAGATCCTTCTTCTTGAACATATGCTACAAACTCCGGTGATCCGTATAAATCTCACAAGGCACATTGTACAAGTAATAATGCCAGATCTTCAAGGCGTGAACAATCACAGCTAACTCGAGATCATGGACAAGATAATTCTTCTCATATACCTTCAACTATCTGGACGCATAGGCAATCACCATACTGTCCTGCATCAATACCACTCCAAGGCCAATCCTTGAGGCATCACAATAGACAGTATAAGACCCTAAGCCTGTAGGCAATATCAAAACCGGGGCTGTAGTCAAAGCTATCTTGAGCTTCTGAAAGCTCGTCTCACACTCTTCCGTCCACTGGAACGAAGCACCCTTCTGGGTTAGCCTAGTCATAGGTGCTGCAATATATGAAAAACCCTCAACAAATCGATGGTAGTAACCCGCCAAGCCAAGAAAACTGCTGATCTCTGTTGCTGAGGATGGTCTGGGCCAACTCTGCACTTCTTCCACTTTCTTCGGATTCACCTTTATCCCCTGACTAGATACCATGTGACCCAAGAATGCCATGGAATCTAACCAAAACTCATATTTTGAGAACTTTGCATATAACTTCTTTTCTCTCAAAGTCTGAAGCACTGTCCTCAGGTATTGCTCATGATCTTCCCGACTTTGGGAGTATACCAGAATATCATCAATGAAGACAATGACGAACGAGTCAAGAGATGGCCAGAACACACTATGCATCAAATGCATGAAAGTTGCTGGGGTATTGGTCATCCCAAATGACATAAAAAGGAACTCGTAATGACCATACCGAGTCCTAAAAGCAATCTTTGGGATATCTGGCTCTCGAATCTTAAACTGATGGTAACTTGAACGCAAGTCAATCTTAGAAAAGGGCACCATGTAGCTGGTCAAAAAAATTATCAATACGAGGTAAAGGATAACGGTTCTTCACTATAACTTTGTTCAACTAGCGATAATCAATGCACATACGCATATAACCATACTTTTTCTTCACAAACAAGACAGAAGTACCCCAAGGTGATACACTGGGCCGAATAAAACCCTTATCAAGCAATTCTCGTAATTGATCCTTCAACTCATGAGGAGCCACGTGATACAGAGAAATAGAAATCGGCTTAGTGCCCAGCAACAGATCAATGCCAAAATCAATATCTTTATCGGGTGGCATGCCCGGAAGGTCAGCTGTAAACACATCAGAGAAATCCCGTACTATTGGGACTGAATCAATTGTAGGGGTATCAATACTGACATCTCTCACATAAACTAGATACGTGTCACACCCCTTCTCAACCATTCGCTGAGCCTTAAGGAAAGAAATAACTCTACTGGAAGTGTGATCTAAAGAACTTCTCCACTCAATTCGCGGTACACCTGGCATAGCCAGCGTCACGATTTTGGCATGAAATCAAGAATAACATAATAAGATAATATCAAAATCTACCATGATTAGCAATAATAAATCAACTCTGGTCTCAAAACTACTAAGAGCAACCAAACACGACCGATAAATGCGGTCTACAACAAGAGAATCTCCCATAGGAGTAGAAACATAAACAGGAAAACTCAAAGAATCCCGAGATACACCCAAATGTGGGGTAAAATAAGAAGACACATAAGAATAAGTGGAGCCTGGATCGAATAGAACTGATGCATCTCTATGACAAACCAGGACAATACCTATGATGACAGAATCAGAGGCAACAACCTCAGTACGGGCAGGAAGGGCATAATATCTGGACTGGCCTCCCCCTCTAGGGAGACTTCTACCTATTTGACCTCCACCTCTAGCTAGCTGAGTAGGTGGGGTAGTAACCAGAGCTGTAACCATAGCCTGAGAACTCTGCGGGGCACGCTGTGGTTGAGAAGTCTGTGGAGGTGCACCCCTCCTAAGTCTGGGGAAATCCATCACCGTATCGCGTGTGTCACCACACACAAAACAAGCTCTGAGAGGACGTGGTGGCTGTGACTAGCTCAGGCCAGGTCTATTAGACTGACCGCCGAAAGCACCCCGCGTAAAAGGTAGGCACACTAGATACTGGAGGTGCATAATAAGGCTCATGAGGCCTAGTAGGAGCTGGAATACCACTGGCTGCTGGGAGAGTTGAATAAACAAGGCAAATCATACAACCTTTACCATGACGACCTGCAGCTGGGGCACGGGCACCAGAATAATGGCCCGACTCTCGAGACCTTTTGGCCTCTCTCTCCTCTCTATCCCTAGCATGCATACCCTCAATCCTCCTAGCAATGCTCACCACCTGCGGATAAGAAATGTCCATCTCCAACTCATGAGCCATGCTAGACCTGATGCTAGGAATAAGCCCCTCAATAAACTGGCAAACCCTCTCGCGAATAGTAGAAACCAAGGCTTTAGCAAGTCTAGCCAAGCTAGTGTAGCAGACAACATACTCCGAAACAGTCATAGTACCCTGCACAAATGCTCAAACTCTATGCGTCATGCATCCCTGAGGCTTTGAGGAACATACTCTCTCAGGAACATATCTGTGAACTGAGTCCAAGTCAGGGAAGCTACCTCATCCGGACTGACTAACTCATAAGTACACCACCACTCATAGGCGGCTCCTCGAAGCTGGAAAGTAGTGAAGGAAACCTTGCTCGATCCTGATATACTATGATGACCCAAAGGGTCATCACTTGTTTCCTTACTCTTTCTGTTCTTCCAAAGCCTTGAAAACCTCATTTAGGTTTGCCTCAATTTGCGTGCGCAGTCCGGACGCTTAGCCGAAAAGTAAATATGAATTATGTATGAAAAATGCTAAATGTTGATACTAATATGAATAAATTTGACTTCGGTCAATATTTTGGGTAAACGGACCTGGACCCGTGATTTTACGGTCTCGGTGGGTCCGTAGAAAATTACGGGACTCGAGCGTATGCCCGAAATCGAATTCCGAGGTCTAGAGCCCGAGAAATGAATTTTTGTGTAAAATTATTTTCTGAAAATATCTAAGGAAATTTGAAATGAAATTTGATTAAAACGTATCGGTATCGGGCCCGTATTTTGGTTCCGGTGCCCGGTACAAGTCTTATATATGGCTTAAGCGCTTTCTGTGAAGTTTGGTTGAAAACGGACGACTTATGACGTATTTCGGACATAAAATGGAAATTTGATGTTTTAAGAAAACTTGGAAGAAATTATGAATTTTGAGGTTTAATTCGATGTATATGATGTTATTTTGGCGATTTGATCACGCGGATAAGTTGTAGGATATTTTTGAGGTTATATGTATATTTGGTTTGGAGCCCCGAGGGCTCGGGTGAGTTTTGGATTGGCGTCGGAGTGCATTCTTAACTTAGAAAAAATCTGGTATGAATAGGCGTGCAGGCTTCACATTTGCGAAGCCTAGTTCGCAAATGCAAACTCGCAAATGCGAGGGCTGGTTCGCAAATGCAAAACCAGCCCACGCCTGACAATGATCGCAAATGCGAGATTTTCCTTCGCAAATGCGAAGGTCTCCTTTTTCTTTTGTGTTCGCAAATGCGACAGTGGTCTCGCAAAAGCGAAGTGTTGTCCCTCGCAAATGCGATGGAAGTGTCGCAAATGCGAAACCTTTCATCTGGGCCTGAGTTCGCAAATGCGAACTATTGTTCGCAATTCCTACAAATGGTCGGGGTTCGCAATTCCCATATCTGCAGCCCAACATTTTTTATACTTAGTCATTTTTGAGTCATTTTTCACCCTATTTTCAAAACACAACTCCTTTGGGCGATTTTCAAGAACAAGTTTCATTCCAAATCATTTGTAAGTCGATGTTTACTCAATTCTTTCAACCATTAACATCATTTAACATGTTTTCCACTTAAAATCAATAATTTTCATGGGTAAAATTGGGGGTTTTGGGTAGAACCTAGATTTTCTAAGAATTGGGGATTTGGACCTCAATTTGAGGTCTGATTTCAAAACAAATTACATATTTGAGTTCGTGGGGGAATGGGTAACCAGTTTTGGTTTGAACCTCGGGTTTTGACCCCGTGGGTCTGGGGGCGATTTTGGAATTTTTGGGAAAAACTTGGGAAGTTCATTTTTATGCATTCAAATTGATTCATTTAGTGTTTATTAAAGTAATTGAGCAATTTGTGACTAGATTCGAGCGAATTGGAGGTGGAATCGCGGGGTAAAGCGATAGTTGAGGTTTGAGTGGAATTCAAGGCATCGAGGTAAGTGTTTGGTTTAACCATAGCTTGAGGGAATAGGAGTTGAGTTTTTTTGCTACTTGATAATTGATCGAGTACGATGTATAGGCATGGTGACGAGTATCTATACATTGGTGTCTAGCATGACCGTGAGTCCTTATTTGCGGTTAGTTTGTTGTTGTTATGCTTTCCATGTTTAATTGATGACTTCTATATGTTGTAAAGGCCTTGTGATAGAAATTGTGATCTTGGAACTTCGTGGAGCATTGGCTTGGTTTAGAAATATAAATTGTGAGGGTATATGGGATAAGTAACTCCGTGGAGTTAGGCTCAAGTGATAATGTGAACCATGAGGTGAAAACGAAAGAAAGTGAAGAGTTAATGATTTATTCCCTTGCCGGGACGTTATTTGTTTGATTGTGTACCCTTGCCGGGACTTCTATTCTTATTTTATTACTTCCCTTGTCCTTGTTTGTGATTGTTGCATTGGGCGAGAAAGAGTGTTAAAGCACGATGGGTAATGTTGTGCATTGAATGATATTGGTGGATCGGGTTGCACGCCACAACAATGATAAATAATATGGATCGGGTTGCACACCGTAACAATGATAAACGATATGGATCTGATTGCACGCCGCAACAATGATAAACGATATGGATCAGGTTGCACACTGCAACAATAATAAATGATATGGATCGGGTTGCATGCCGCAACAACGATATATATAGATCGGGTTGCACGCCTCAACAATGTTGTTATATATTAGGATCGGGTTGCGCGCCGCAACAATTAGTGATACAAGTGTGTTTATTTGGGTATTTGTTTCTTGTCCGCTGTATATTTCAAGCTACCCTTAGATTGTTATTCTGGATTTACTATTAATATTGTTATCTCCCCACGGCATGCTCCCCCCTCCCATAATGTTTAATTGCCTTGTGTTTTCGATTCCGCTGTATATATATAATTGTACAGGTGTATGTTGTGGTCCAGTCTTGCCTCATCACTACTTTGCCGGGGTTAGGCTAGACACTTACCAGCACATGGGGTCGGTTGTGTTGATGCTACACTCTGTGCTATTTGCACAGGTCCAGGTTTTGAGCAGCAGCAGCAGCAGTATTAGTACGAGAGTAGGCCTTCAGTCCAGTGAGACCTGAGGTAGCCTTGCAGGCGTCCGCAGGCCCGACATCTCCCTTATTCTCTCTTTTTAGTCTGTTGCATCCTTATATTCGAGACAAATAGCTTATGTGTTTTTTCAGACATTTGTATTTAGTATTTCTTAGCAGTTCATGAGTATTGTGACATAAGTCTTGGGTAGAGGCTTATATTGACTATTCCGCATTTTGATTCAGCATCTATAATTAAGACTTCCGCTATTATTTAAATTCATTATTTTTATATTGTTGCCATAAATTGTTAAAAAGGGGCTATATTGTAAACGAAAGGTAATTAAGTTTGGCTTGCCTAACTTCTACGAGTAGGCGTCATCACGACTCCCGAGGGTGGGAAATTCGGGTCGTGACATATACCCATGGTACAGAGAATACGATAGCACTCATCTAGAAATCCCAAAGCATCATCTGATGCTAGACCATTGAATACAGGAGGCTTGTACTTTATGAACCTCTCAAGCCTCCGCTTCTCATCGTCGGAAGTCGTTGCCCTGTCCTCGGGATGATCTAGGACTGCAGGTTGTACAGGTTTAATCTCTGGGACCTGATCCACATGCACTCGCTGATTAGGAGTGCAGACGGCGGGAGTCTGTGCTCCTCCCCCGGCCTGGGATATAGATGCAGCAAGGAAAAGCAACCCTGCCTGAGCCAAAGTGGTGTACATGCTCATGAACTGTGCCAGAGTCTCCTGAAGTGCTAGAGTGATAGTAGCAGTAGGCGTATTAGGTGCTTGGGCTCTGGCTGGAGCTGTTGGTTGCTCCTCGGTGGCAGCTCGTGCGGGTGCTCTAGATGCATCGTGTGCATGTCCTTGGCCTCTATCCCGACGCCGGCCTCTGACGGCTCCACTAGGGGGCGCAGGTGCCTGATCATCTCGGGTAGCCCGTGTCTTCATTATCTGTGAGAGAATAGAAGACAGAAGTTTAGAATTGTGATATCGAAATCTCGTACGTCAAGGAAATCAAATGAAGTGGAATTTTCCTAACAGTTACATAGCCTCTCGTAGATAAGTACAGACGTCTCCATACTAATCCGGGAGACTCTAACAAACAGGCTTGTGATTCATGACTCCTATGAACCTAGAGCTCTGATATGAACTTGTCACGACCCAGTTTGCCCTTCGTGAACTATCGTGACAGCACCTAGTATCTACAACTAGGTAAGCCTAACAAATACGGAAAAGAAACAATTTCGAAAAGAAAATAATTAAAAACCGAGATAACAAAATAAAATAGTGTTTAAGATGCCGTCCGTCATATAACAGCACAAGAATCTCAACCTAACACTCCCAAAATTCGGAACCCCATGAGTCACAAGCTAAGAGATACATAAAAAAAGCTCTAGCTCCAGAAATGTCTATCAAAAAGGAAAATACAGAAAGGCTATACTAGTACAGATAATAGAAAGGGACTCCTTGGTCTGCGGACGCGGCAGATATACCTCGAAGTCTCTACAAAAGTGCCTCACCTCAAGGGTGATAAGACTGAGTGGAAGTACCTGGATCTGCACATGAAAAACATGCACAGAAAGGGTATGAGTACACCACAGCGGTACTCAGTAAGTGTCAAGCCTAACCTCGGTGTAGTAGTGACTAGGAAGGTCAGGGGCCTACTGATTATAGATGAAAAATAAGACTAAACAGTATAGAACATGATAATATAATTAAATACTAACAGTATGAACTTACACAAGATAATGAGAATAACAATAACTATTACAGAGACAGAAGTAATCACGGAAAGCATATAGCTCAGCATAGAGATATCAACCAGGGATCTCCTAGGATACCTTCATGTAGTCCCAAATATAAATCACCGGTGGATCTCCCGAGATACCGTCCCGTAGTCCAACTCGTAGTATGCAGGGATCTACCGGAATCCCGATGCATAGTCCCAAATGTAAATACCCAGTACTGGGGGAATCTACCGGGTGCAATCATGTAGTTCCAATATAAAAGTACAAGGGGATCTCCCGGAATACAAATCCGTAGTCCCAAAGTAAACATACAGGGGGTCTCCTGGGATACCGTCCCGTAGTCCCAAAGTGAATACACAACAACAATAAGAAGATTACTCAATTTAATTCAAATTTCGTACCAAGGTAAAACATGTTCTAACCTAGCATGCTGCAGATAATCCAAATAAGGTTATTGAGCAAATAAGCAATTAAGTCAATTAGACATGCTTCCTTAAGCTAACAGCAGGCATAAATTGCAAGTAGTATAAACAGGATAGAAAACACAATTTTAGCTACTTAATGAAAACCGAATTTTCAACAATTAGCACAATTACGCACTCGTCACCTCACATACAAGGCATTTCAAATATCAACAATATCAAATCCTAAGAGGAGTTCCCCACACAAGGTTAGGCAAGCCACTTACCTGGAACCGACTCAAAATCAACCCGAAACCATGCTCCTACCATGAGTGCTCAACTCCAAATGGCCCAAATCTATTCAAATCAATTGCATAATGTAAATAAAATTTCAAGTAACTGATTCCACTAATTAATTCTAAGCTAATATGCGAAATTAGAAAAAATGACGAATACACCACTCAGGCTTGTGTCTCGAAATCAGGTAAAACTTACAAATTCAGAATCCTCACACTCTCACAAGTTCGTGCATACCAAAAGTACCAAAATCTGACCTCAATTGGTCCCTCAAATCACCACTCAAAGCTCTCCAATTAATCAACCCCTAACTCTCAATCTACCACTGATTTTCCTTCAATTTTCATGCTTAGAATGATAAAAATTACCATAATAATGAGCTTAAGGACCAAAGGTTTTACCTCAACAAATCCCTCTGAAAATCTCCCTTGAAAATGCTCCCCAAAGCTTCTTCCCGTTTAAAAATAGGTTAAAAATAACTCAAATTCGCGAAGGCATCTATTTATATGTTCTGCCCAGCAAATCCGCTTCTGCGACCATGGGACCGCACCTGCGGTCGGAACTAAATTTGCATTTGCAACAATTCACTAAAACCCAATTTCTGCACCTACGATTACTCTTATGCAAATGCGGTGCCGCTTATGATGAAGTGCCCACTTCTGCGGTCCCTACTGGCTCTGCCCCTTTCTGCTTTGCGATACTAGCGCCGCTTCTGCAGCTCCGCACCTGCGGGTCCCAACCGCAGGTGCGGTTATAACAGAAGATCAGCAGTTTTAGCTGCTTCAAGCCACTCCCAATTCTTCGGACAACCTTCCGAAACCATCCTGAGACTCGCGAGATCTCAACCAAAAATATGAGCAAGTCCAATACCACTGTTCAAACTTATACAAATCTTCAAAACACCTCAAACAATATCGAATCAACCAATTAGCATCGGATTCAAGCCTAAGAACTTCAAAACTCTCTAATTACACTTTCGATCAAAAAGTCTATCAAATCTCGTCCGAATGACCAGAAAAATTGTACACACGTCACATTCAACACTACGGAGCTATTCCAATTTCCGGAATTCCATCCTGACCCCGATATCAAAATCTCACTATCCAACCGAAAACTTCAAAAAATCAACGTTCGGTATTTCAAGCCTAATTAAACTACGGGCCTTCAAAACACAATCCAAACACGATCCTAAACCCGAAATCACCCAACGGAGCTAACGGAACCAACAAAATTCCATTCCGAGGTTGTCTTCATATTGTTTCGACTACGGTCCAAATTCTAAAACTTAAACTCTTATTTAGGGACTAAGTGTCTCAAAACTCTCTGAAACTCCAAATAAATTCTCGTGGCAACTCACAATAGAAGAAACAACTACGGGGAATGTAGTAAATAGAGGATCGGGGGTGTAAATTCTTAAAACGACCGGCCGGATCGTTACATAATTACTCACTTCGCCATGATAAATTCTTGCAGAAAGAGTTCGACTCCTTGGCAACATATTGCTGGTATAAACCGAGTATAAAAATGATATAATTGACAACTATTTTCCGCGTGATTTTAGTTCTTTATCTCCTTTTAACACCTTAAATCATCATATTTGCACATCAACTAACTGATGCATTTGGATGGCTACATACAACATCCACAAAAAATATCAAACAACCTTCCATCATTTCATCCTCTATGTGTATTACACCATCTGTCGGATGTGAACCGTGATCATTCAGCAGTTACTTATTCAAAAGAACAGAAAACTCAAGTGCTTTAAATGGGAAGGTGAAGATAGTTATTCAGTTTCATGTGTTACTGCCATATAGCTAGTATTTCATAGAATTATCATGAATGTTAGTATAATCAAGCCAACTGAAACAAACTCCTATTATCTATAACACAACCTACGGACCCTTTAAATGGTGTATCCATTGTTCTCATCTTCAAGGAAAACAAAATAGAAGTCCTCTGCAGCATCTCAATTTTACTTTTCAAGTTATTCCTATTTACATGTTGAACCAAGCCTAATTTTTTTATCAAAAGGTAAAAGTTTCTAAACGAGACTAAGAAAGATCTTGACAAATATTAAAAAGAACAGAACGGAAACTGAGATCAGTACAGCAGAAGTAATATTTTTATTGTGCAGCATGACTTACAACTTCCTTCCCTTTCTTTGTAAGATTTGTAATAAACATTTCAGACTTTGATGGTTCCTCGCAGGGGCGGCCCAACAAATTTTGTGGCCTAAAGCCAAATTTTATGTCGGGGCCTTAACTTTTTAATTTCTTATTATTATTTATTTGAAATCTAATTTTTTAGCTTTTCTTAGATACAAAGTTATTATTAATTTTCTTTTCATCAATAACTCATTGTAATAAGTATTTTCCAATTGATAATATAGCTAATCCATTTAATCTTTCTTATGACATTGTTGTTCTTAGGTAAGATTTTATCAATTTTAATTTTGAAAACTTCTGTCCACCGAAGCCATGGTAATATGAGTTATGAACAGTATTCCATAAGCAATTTTGGCATTTGGAGGAAAATTATATCTTTTTATTTGATTAAGTGTATCAATTAAACTGTTATCTTCTAATTATACTATTTCTATTAATACTTTTAATTTAAAATATAAATCTAAATCATCAATATCGGATTGATTATTATGCTTTAAAGAACATTCAAGATTAAGGCAATATTATTTTTAAATTTTCAACATCTAGTGATCTTAGTTTTTACTACAAAATAGAGAACTAAAAATATTTGCATATGCTTCGAATTGTTCAAATCTATTTTGAAGTGAAAAAATAGCCTTGGCTATTATATATAAAAGTAATCAACTCTATTGGACTCTTCGAATGATTTTGAGATTTCATTATCAACATTCGCATCAAATTATTACTTCCTATATATTACACGTTTCTTACGAAATTCAGGTTCGATATTCATTTCAAGTGCAAGTTCCTTGGTAGAAATCATAGCAATTGCAAATCCTTTTCTATATTTTGTTAAAGAAAAAAATTAAACTTTTTCACTTTACATAACTCTTTTTAAACTTATACATAGTCTATTGTAAAAATAGTGCGGTCTAGCCAGTTTTCGGACTGGTCATTCAAAAGTAGCCAGCATTTACCAAGTAAATAAAAAATAGACACTATTTTACTGCAACAGAGACTGGTCCAGCATAATATACTGGAGTTCGGTGCACCTGTGTATGAACTTCCAGCTTATTATGTTAGAACTCTAATACACGAAATGTTCCAGCATAATATACTAGAGATTTGAGCATTTGTGTATGAACTTCCAGCATATTATACCGGACCGGTATAATTTGCTAGAACTCCAGTATATTATATTGGAGTTCTAGTGTACTTATGCTGGGACTCCATCATATTATGCTGGAGTTCCAACATACTTATCCTGGAACTCCAGTATAATATGCTGGAGTTCAAGCATACTTATGTTGGAACTCCAATAAAATATACTGGCGTATTTTTCGGGTTTTGAACTGTGTTTTCACTCAGACTTATCTTTACATGAAAAGTGGCTAAATTTCGATTACTTTTAAAACTGGGTTATTTTTTAACGACCACTTGTAAATCTGGCTATTTTTGTATTTCTCCCTAGTCTATTAGGTGTAACGAAAAATGGGGCCTTCACAAATATGGGTCCTAAATCGGTTGCTTTATTTGCTTTATGGAAGGGCCACCCCTGGTTCCTCGTTATTCTCTTTAGTTGCGTGCTACAAATTACATCAAAAAAGATATTAAAAAAATCACTTTGTTCCGACAAAGTACAAAAAGAAATAAAAGTAAGATTACAAAGTGTCGACTAAATATTACCAATGCCACATGCACTCTTGCAAATTAATAGGTCTCATTCAATGCCTCCACTTTTGTCTTTTCCTGTTTTCAGAATTTAATTGGCACATAGCCTAACAACAAAAGAAGCATATTAATTAATGAATCAAAAAGGAAAAAATATATACTGCAACAATATATAGAAATACACGGTTTAATCTTACTTGGACATCTTCGTCATCCCAATACTCAATCAATTAACGGAATTGAACCTCAGGTATCTCATTGGGATGATTTTGTAGCATTTGGTCAATATTAGCATTTTTATCAAAATAATTCTTCTTAATATTTCTCTTGTGTCGCTTCCAACCATCACGAAGATTAGTCATTACTCACTTCTATCCTTCAGCTAGAATTAAGAACTTGGACTGTGCAAAACAACACACACACACACACATATATATATATATATAAATCTTTTTTTAGTAGGAAAAATATTAAAAATATATAATTAAAAAATTAATTATTCTTACAATGACATAATCCCACATCCGTGGCTTAATATCCTTTTGGAGTGTAATGCTATAAATTGTTGTCTCAAATGTGAATTATTTTAAATGATAAACTTAATAAGATAGAATACAAACTCCCTTGAGTAGTTGTTAATTCTTCTCCGGATATATCTTTTGGTGCCGAATTATACATACCATTGCACATTCAATATTTCTCAACTTTCTTCTTGTTTGTCAATTCTCTTTATTTTGCTAACTTACATTCTTATATGATGCTTGCCCATGTTAAGGTAATTACTAAACAGAAGGATAGGTACTATAATTTATCAGAAAGACAAAAATAAGGAGGATAAGTAATGAGCTCACTAAGAAAGGACATATGTTGTAAACTAGCAAATATGTGTAAAAATAAAATGTACACGTATCAGCAAACAATTTAGGATAAAAAATCAGTCACAAGCAGGTCACAAGAAACTGTAAAAGATTGTGTAAATACGTTTGATTTGTATGTCAACCTCTCTTATTCTTATTCTTCTTCTTATTCCTTCCTTTGTAGTTCAAGTTCATAGCAGTTGAATTCTTTTGTCACACCATATTCTAAGAAAGTGGGAGAGTCATGTTTCTAGATAGATTTGTGTAAACTGAGACATGAATTTCTTTAATTTCGACCCTCTAACATTGACAATGTTTCAAGGGATCGATTGGAGTTTTTTCTATGGGAGTTAAATTTACTGGAGAGTTTTCTAAGTCTGCAGAGCTTCACCTTAATTTGCAGGGAATGTGGCACGCTACAAGTTAGCTAGAACAACTGAAGTTGCTTCTGCTAGGAAGGCTTTGGGTAAAAAGGTTGAAGATGGTGATGTTACAGGTGCAAAAAATATGAATGATGCTCGTGACAAAGCTGGACAATCTGGTGAAGCAGCAGCCCAGTTTTCTGTTGATGTGCAGCAGGCAGCGCTCTCTAATTCTCACATTTTGAAGGTACTGATAAGGGGCAGTCTAATATGCAGAGGGAGTCAATTGTGCAGGAGAAAAGAGCTGGGCTGCGTGATCGACCTAATGCTGCACTTGAAGTAACCGAAAACCAGCAGATTTTAAAGTTTCTGCTGTACAGATTGAAGGTCTTGGTGCTTTGGATAATGCAGCTACTACAGGGGTTGAGGCAGTGATTAAAGATGTTGAAAAAGCAGCAGGTGTTATATCTACTGATGAGGTTTTAAAATCTGGTGCACAAGAATGTGGTGATGCTTTGGATAATACAACTACTACAGGTGCAAAGGCAATGAATAAAGAGGATAAGTACCCTCAAAATCCTATAAATATTTAGGCTAATACTGGGGTACAAACAGCTTTTTTGAATGCTGCAACTAATAATTTGGAAGGACATGAACATGCTTCAACTTTCTCTAATGAAGATGGACTTAATAGGAACACAACTGGGAATGATTGGACTGTGGTAAGGAAAGCTTTTACCAAGCAGAACACACTTACAAGTGCGAAGACAAAGCAACAAAAGACGAGGGTTCAGGTGATCGACTAAATGCTCTACAAACTGTCACCAGTCCTAACGGATTTGAAATCCTAGCAGATGAGGAGGGTGTTGATATAAACTCATCAACTCTAAATAATCTTAAACTGTTGCAACAAATAATTCCATCTAATACTTGTGACACCCACAAAGCGAGCCAGTGTATTTTCTTCTAAGGATTGAGTGTTCGATATACACTACAAAAAAAATAGAATTAGCTAGGAACGACGTCGCTAATCTGTCGCTAAAACGCTCATAGCTAGCAGAATTTCTTGATAATTTGTTGCTAATCTGTCATTAAATGAGATTAGCGACGGATTTTTCTATTTAGCTACAAAATTTGTCCGTCACTAAAACCTGATTTTTTAGTAGTGGTAATGCTTCAGAGAACAATTTAGTTAGAATTTCAAGCCTAAACTAAAACCCCACAAACAATTAACAGAAAATACAAATGAAACAGACAAAATAAAGGTCCAAAAAGTACTTAAATATCTACAAATCAAAAGGAAAAAAACCCGCCATCAATAAAAAGTCTATCTTAAAGAACCCACAGACAATTAGTCTATTTAACCCAAGAAAAAAAATAAAGTAAGCAGACAAATAAAGGTCCAAAACAATACATATCAATAAATTTACATTTACCCAGAAGCGAAACTAGTGTAAACGAAAACCCAAATTAACGAAGCATACCCAAAAATTAAACAAAACAAAATTACTTCTTTTTATCCCAAGAATCTGAAATTATAAAAAGTTCAAAACTTTGAGTATAAAACAAAGATTGTACAGAGATACCCAAATATTGTACACAATAAAAGATTATTTTTCATCCCCATTGGTAAGAAACTAGAAAAATAGAATCTTAAAGTATAAGAACAAAACTAAAAATTAGAAAAAATAGAAAAGTTTTGAGCAAAAAAATAATTACCAATACAGAAAGGGGTGGAGATTTGCAATATATGGGTGAGAGTAATCTGAAGAAACATGCAGCAAAGAATTGAAAGGAATAAATTAGGTTAAGGAGGCAATTAAGGTGAAGCTGCAGTGAGAGAAAAAAATTGGGGAAACGACAATGATATTGTATGGGGGGGGGGGATGATATTTTCATTAATTCTAATATTTGGGGTTGAGTGATTTTTAAATGTTTTCCTATAGGTTCCTAACTGAACGTCTTTAGCCTTATTAGAATTAGGGGAAATATTTTATAAAGTGCAATTTTGGTGAGAAATTTTTGGGAAAATATTTTATAAAGAAGTTTTAGGGTACGCTTGTAAAATATTATATTTAATATGAAAATATAAAAACTCTTTAAAAACATAGCAATACACCTAAGAAGCGTGGCCAAAAATTTTATATTTAGGCAACACTTAAAAAATATTGTCTTTATATTTAAAAGGAATGCTTTATAAGTGTTACCTTAAAAGCTGTGGCCGAAGACTATATTCAAAGTCCATGCCTAAAAAGCGTTCGTACAGATACTTTTGACAACACTTTTTAAGCATTGCCTAAATTAGTGTGGTTGTAGGCATAAAATATTTTAGTGAAACAATACCTGGGAAGATTGCATTTGGTTGATGAGTCCTCCTCCTTTGAGGGTTCGTCTGGGGGTTCGGAAGAGGGTAGTGAAGATTTTGAACCCTCTTCCATACGTGCTCCCTCAGCTCCAATCAATTTAGATGATGATAATGAAATCCCGGATGACCGAAGAGGGGGTAATACAATTATCGGAGGCCTAGCCAGATCAAGGAACCCGGAGGTGTGGGTTGATAGGTTTGTTAGTGAGAAAGCTTATGCCAAATTTCAGGAATGGTGGACCAAAAGGTCGCTCACTCTTGAGCGACAGTTCATAACCAAAGACCTAAGCTAGCACAATTTGAATACCCTAAAGCACTTCACGAAGAGAAAAAGATGGAAATGGTTCACTGACCGTCCACAATTTGCCAATGAATACCTCATCAAGGAGTTTTATGCCAATGTTGCCCACATCAAAAAGACTACAAAAGTGACGAAGGTCCGGAACTTGAAAATCTGGTTTGATGGCCAAGCACTGAACAGATATGTAGTGTTTGAGGAGGTTGAAGCGGTGCAATACCTGGAAAAGCTAGTCTTGGATGAGGTAGTTCGCCCATGGCTAGCTGAATTACTTTTTATTCCAGGGACGACATTTGTATGTATCACAGCAGGAGTGCTAATTGTTAGAGCCACCCTTAACTTTGAAGTAAAAGGGTGAAAACATTCGTGTGCAACCGTCTTGATCCTTGCCACCATGAAAATGTCCTTCCACTTTCCCGAGCAGTGTTGGTAGCTTCCATCATGGCAGGATATCCTATTAATGTAGGGAACTTGATGTCCTATAACATCTCCAATGAAGTCCAGAAAGAAGGAAGATCTTATCCTTGTCCCAACTTCCTCACTGAGTATTTCAAAGACCAGGGGCAGCAGTCGGCCAGTCTGAGGAGCCAGCTACAGCATCACATACTAATGAGGAGCCGATTCAGCTGCTCAGCAACCCCGTAGTCCCCCAGTCAGAGGATATAGAGGTCCAGTTAGAGGAGACAGAGGTTGCTGATGTTGAGGACCCGATGCAGACGGTTATCACATAGGGATTTTTCTCTACTCTCTACCCATTTTCCTTGTTCTTATCTGTTATTAGCACAGAGGACAATGCTATCTTTTATTTGGGGGGTGGTCCATTTTTATTTGATGACATTTGACATGTAATAACCGTTACACTAATTTTCTTTATTTTTATTTTCACTTTTGGTATGTATATATTCATCATCTTCACTTTTGGTATGTATATATTTTTACATTTGATGTATATATTCATTTTTATTTATGTATATATTCGCTTTACCTCAAGTTTGTATATATTCATTTTAATTTTCGAAGTTTACTTCACAACTTCTTTTGTTATTTTCCCTTAGTAGCATAGCTTCTTATTTTGCTTTAGTAGCATCTTTTTTATGTTCAATATGAACAATAATCCTTTGGTTTTCTTAATGCGACGGTTCTTTCCAAAGGTAGATGTTGTGTGAACCGGGTGACTCTTTCCAACAATGGATGGCGTGACGACCTTATTAAGGGATTGAGTCCATTTTTTTTATGTTTTGGTATATGTAGTAGTAATTAATAAAAGTGTCTCAAGTAGGCTTCACTTGGTACTAACACATTTACCTTCGATGTTATGGTTAGAAATAAGTGATTGGCAAAGAATAGCTCTAGTTGTGACCTTTAGACTCTTGTGTTGACTGAAACAATCAT
The DNA here is from genome assembly GCA_026770625.1 of Nicotiana glauca. Classification (NCBI taxonomy): domain Eukaryota; kingdom Viridiplantae; phylum Streptophyta; class Magnoliopsida; order Solanales; family Solanaceae; genus Nicotiana; species Nicotiana glauca. The sequence goes on from MU690310.1 coordinate 116,180, forward strand.
CGAGTGGTTTCTTTGAGCTGTTTATGATGTTCAATATTAGCTAGGGTGTTGTGGGCCCTCGACTCCATCTCTTTAACAATCCAGCATCTTGAGAGGTGAGGTATTGAATTGCAAGTCCAAGTTCCGTGCCAATAAATCTAGAACTTACCCTGAATATTTTTCTAGGTGAAATTCTAAGTGTAGATCGAATTAAGAAATGATTGTAGGATCTTCTTGATCCAATTTGAAACTTAAAATCTTCCGTATCCTTCCAATATTATATCCCTAGTCAACCCCGTTGAGCCGAATCCCTTTTTCTTTCAATAACCACGTTACAAATCTTTATCCATTCTATAATGACCCTCTCTTAGCACCCGATATTTTCTTGAAATTATTTATAAATAATTGGCAAAATCATAAGTTTGGGGGAGAGAAGAGGAATGGGAAAGCAATAAAAGGTACAAAGAGCAAAAAAAATAAAGAAAAGGGAAGACAAAGAAATATGTCAAAAAGAATGTGAATAAGGTAGAAAGTTGAAGGGATTCAAATAAGGCAACGATGAAAGCATGGAATGATTAGAAAATGAGGAAAATGATTGTCCTAAGCAAGAAAAAGTGACACCCCTAAGGAAGGAGAAAATGACTCAAAGAGTCAAGAAAGTATGAGCCGAAATGAGAAAATGGAGTGCTTAGGGAAAGATGAAACCATCATATGCCGATAAGTCCTACCTCGATCCAAAAACCTTCATTACATTCCCACAAAATCCCTATATGATTTCGAGTTGAGTGACCTTACATTAATGGTGATTTAAATCAGGGGCAATATTATGGTACTTAGAGTCGGACTCGTGTCATTTTTTTGAGAGAGATGAGCATACTTCTTCACAATCCTTGTTTTGAGTGTTACAATTCTAAAGTGAGATTTACTTATGGAGAGTAGATGAGGATGTGTTTGGGTTCCACAATGACCTACATAATAGAGCGAGCTTCCTTGGTGAATTAAGTAAACTCTTGATGCTCTAGTTTCACAATAAAACTATGCTACTAAAAATTTCATAACATAGTATTGTTGATAATTCATTTGTGTTGAGGGTAATTGTTAGTCCCAATTGATGCATGATTGATTCACCTTAGGCCAGCTGAAATATCATTTTGTTTTAGTGGAGGTAGGAATTACCTTGTTTGCTTGAGGACAAGCAAAAGCTTAAGTTTGGGGGAGTTGATAAGTAAGGATTTTAACGTATTATTTGCTCACTTTTACTTGTCTTTTAGTCCAAAAATGCTTGAAGGTATTCCCGAAAAGTAATGAAATATGCTTGCTTGCAAGAATTTTTTAATAAAAGAGCCAAGGAACCTTAATCAATTCACAAAGGAGTCAAACGTTGAACAAAAATCAAGGCTAGAAAAAGAGTTCTGAAGCGCAATCCGCACAAATATTGTGCGGCCACGAAAGCCATGATACGGCCATGAGCATAATTATGCAGTTCGCGTACGGGAGATTCAGAGAGTGTGATTTTTGAGCTAAAAGATGAGCGCGAATTGTGCAGCCGCATAAGTCCTTGTGCGGCATGATTGAAATTACGCAGACCGCGATGACTGAGGTTCAGAGAGCTTATATTTTGAGCAAAAGAAGAAGTGCGGTATGCGTCAGAATTGTGCAGCCACCAAAGTCCATAGTGCGGCCCCGATTGAAATCACGCAGTTCGCAAAAGCTCAGCTCAACCCAGATCCAAAATTGAAGAACGCGGACCGAAGTCAGAATTGTGCGGCCGCGAAAGCAAGAGGAGCACCTGAGACGGTTGAGTTTACTGTTTTTGGATATTTTGTACTAGATTCATTTTTTAACATTTGATTTTCATCTTTTAATCTAGTATTATGAATTTTATCTTCATTTCATCTTTTATTTCTATTATTTCCATGAGTAGCTAAACCCATAGCTAGGATTGTGACCCAACCCTGTTGTGGGTATTTGATTTTAGGGCTTGAATTTGAATGGGTTAGTGATATTTAGCCTAGTTCTTTCTAGAACTATAGAATGACTTAGTTTTTACTTGAGAAAGATGGACTAAGTCAGGGAAACTAGGCTAACAAGGAATTGGGGTGAACTCAAGTATTTGATAGCCCTAATTAAAGGGTTAAACCTAGAGATAGTAATACCCAACTTGAGCTAACATCACTTGAATTGCACGAATACCCATTTGGACTTGAGAAAGCCAAATTGGGCAAAATCACTCAAACTACCGAGAGGTATAGTATGAGTACCCAGGTGTGATAGCTACATTACGATCCCAACTAATCACGAGCTTGCCCTAGATTTTACTATCCGTTAGATATCCACCTAGGTAGAAGTCACGACCCTAGTCTCTTCAAACATCTAAAAATCAACTACAAAAATATTGTCCTAGTTTCAATTATTGCAATCGTTAGAGTAAAGTTAGAAGTGGAACTCAAACCCAAAACTTGTGGAAGTTTAATTAGACTTAAAGCCCACATCTAGCTTAGATATAAACCTAATTCCATTTATTAAATCCATGTGGATTCGATCCTGGACTAGTTGGGTTAAAACTACATCGACCACCCTCGATACTCAATAGTAGTGTAGGCTTGGACCCGATCATCTGCCACCAAATTCGATAGAATCATTTGCCATGTTAGCAGATTCTTTCATGAAGGAACACACCGGGCCATAAAGGTCACAATAAGAATATCGAATGTTTTTAGATAAGACAAAGGGATAACAAAATGTTGGGGGAGTTCGTATCCTAATTTCAAATGAAATGCATGGAGTTGCCACCGGTCATAGATGATTGGGCCGTTCAAGCTTTCACCCAAGGGTTGAATGAACAGAGTTCAATAGAATTACGGCAGTTGAAACAAAATTTAGACGAGTATCCAACTGTAAGTTGGGCAGATGTGCACAATCGATATCAATTGAAGATCAGGGTCAAAGATGATCAATTAGGAGCCCCTTTTTGGTTCAGTACATCCAAACAAGTTGGCAGTTAAAACCTCGAGAGATGTCGACAGGGAGCCAAGGTCGAACAGAGAACGATATCAACCGTATACCGTGGATCAAAGGAATAATTGTTCAGGATGCAATCCCTCCCGGAATGATCGAATAAGCGATCGAGTGTTGAATTCTCGGGACTAATGAGCAAACGTGGTTTTGATAAGCATGCCGATCCCGTGGAGGCACCTTGTCTATTGGAGTATAACTTTTGTATCGACGCATCGGGCATTGTATTGGCAAACGGAAGGATCAAAGATACTAGATGGCCATGACCCATACAGATCGATCCTTCCCAAAGAAACCCAAATTTGATATGCAAGTATCATGGCACGCATGGCCACAAAATCGAGAATCGCAGGCAACTGAGGGAAGAGGTAGCTCATCTATTTAATGAGGGCCACCTTCGAGAGTTCCTCAGTGATCAAGCTAAGAATCATTTCTGAGAAAGGGACGCCAATAGATATAATGAACAGAAAGGAACCCCAGTATGTCATTCATATGATCAACGGTGGGATCGATGTTCCACAGAGACCCATATTCAAACGCACTAAGGTGTTAATCACTAGCAAAAAAATGAACCCGAGATTACGTGCCCGAAGGCTCGTTATGATTCAACGAGAAGAAGCAGAAGGCATTTCTCAGCTACACAATGACATTCTAGTAATTTTTATTTTATTAAATAAAGTTCAAGTTAAGCGTGTTTTAGTGGATCCAAGTAGCTCAGCGAATATCATCCAATCGAGGGTCGTGGAGAAACTCGGCCTAGAATGTCAAATCGTGCCCGCAGCTCAGGTCTTAAACGGCATCAACATGGCCAGTGAAACAACTAAAGGGGAGATTATTTTATCGGGTAATATGGCTAGAACCATTCAAGATACCAAATTCCACATGATTGAGGGTAACATGAGGTATAACTCCCTACTCAGAATACCTTAGATCCACAACACAAGGGCAGTCCCCTCGACTTTCCACCAAATGATGAAATTTCAGACGGTGGACGGTGTAAAAACAATACACGGGGAGCAGCATGCCGCAAAGGAAATGTTTGTAGTTGGTGAGGTAACAAAAATATCAACACTATCAACTTCGGAAAGGTCGATTATCAAAGGTAAGTATGAAGCCAAATAGCAATCACAGCCACCAGCCTCGACCAAATCGGGAAAGTAGGAGATAGAAGAAGAAGAGGAGGATGTTTTTACCCCTCGAACCTTTATTGTTCCCGAAGACTCCGACGCCGCCAAATTAACGATCGAAGACTTGGAACAAGTTATATTGATCGAGTACCTGCCTAAGCGAAAAGTATACCTAGGAACGGGGTTAACCCCCGAACTTAGGAAAAAGCTTATTCAATTTCTTATTGATAACATAGATTGTTTTGCTTGGTCCCATTTAGACATGAAAGGGATCCCACTGGAGATAACAACATATTGGCTAAGCCTTGAGCCAGGTTCAAACCGATGAAACTAAAGAGAAGGCCCCAGTCCGAGGTAAAGCACGTATTCATAAAGGGTGAGGTAACTAAATTTCTCAAAATAGGGTCCATTTGTGAAGTAAAATATCCCGAATGGCTAGCCAATGTAGTCGTAGTCCCTAAAAAGGGAACAAACTTAGAATGCGTGTAGACTATAAGGATTTAAATAAGGAATGCCCTAAAGATACTTTTCCACTTCCTAACATCAATCGTAAGATCAACGCCACAGTTGACCACAAGATCCTTACCTTCCTTCAAGCCTATTTCGGGTATAACAAAATTCAAATGAACCCAAAAGACCAGGAAAAGACTTCATTTATTACCAAGTATGGAACATATTGCTATAACGTAATGCTCTTCGGGCTAAAAAGTGCTGGAGCTACTTACCAACATCTAGTAAATAAAATGTTCGAAGAAAAAATACGTAAGTCAATGGAAGTTTATATTGATTAATGCTCGTACCCGAAGTTGAAAAAGAAATTTTGTTATCATCATCGGGGGTGTGGACCCTTTTTACAAACGGTGCTTCGAATGCGAAGGGGTCCAGGTTAGGCATTATTCTAAAGTCGCCCACAAGTAGCACTATTAGGCAGTCTATCAAAACTTCTAGGTTGACTAACAATGAGACCGAGTACGAGGCCATAATTGTAGGTTTTGAGCTAGCTAAAATCTTGAGAGAGGAAGTCATCGAATCCAAGTGTGACTCTTTAGTGGTGGTGAACCAAGTAAACAAAACCTTCGAAGTTCAAGAGGATAGAATGCAAAGGTATTTGGACAAGTTGCAGGTAACTTTGCACCATTTTAAGGAATGGACTTTACAGCATGTACCTAAAGAATAAAATAGTGAGGTCAATGCACTTGCAAGGGACTGTCATTCAACTCTCGAGATCGGTGATCGAGTAAAGCCATGCCGAGATAAACTCTGCAAGCTTGACCTAGGATTGAAGGAATAAATATATGGAATATTTGAAGAACGAAAAGCTCCCATCGGACCCTAAAGAGTCGAGGCCCTACAAACTAAAGCTGCTCGATTCACGTTGGATGAAGATGGAACATTATACAGAATGACATTCGATGGACCATCGGCAGTATGTTTAGGCCCAAGAGACACCAATTATATTTTATGAGAGGTCAATGAAGTCACTTGTGGAAACCATTCCAGCGCCAAGTCGTTGATTCACCAAATCATTAGAGCAAGATACTACTGGGACGACATGGAAAAAAGGAACTATGGAGTTTTTTCGAAAATATGATAAATGTCAAAGGTTTGCACTGATGATCCACCAGCCCGGAGAGCAACTACATTTGGTCATATCCCCATGGCCATTCATGAAATGAGGGATGGATATCGTCAGCCCTCTGCCAATAGCCCCAGGTAAATCTAAGTTCATTTTATTTATGACTGCATGTTTCTCAAAATGGGTTGAAGCACAGGCATTCGAGAAAATAAGAGAGAAAGAGGTTATAGACTTCTTCTAGGCTTATATCGTATGTCGATTTGGGATACCGGCCAAAATACTGTGTGACAAAGGAAAACAATTTATTGGTAGCAAGATAACAAAGTTCCTCGAGGAGCACAAAATAAAAAGGATATTATAAACACCGTACCATCTTAGTGGGAACGGACAAGGCGAATCAACGAACAAGACTATCAGTTAAAACTTAAAGAAAAGGTTGAACAACGCTAAGGGAAGGGAGAGAAATGTTACCCAAGGTCCTTTGTGCATATCCAACAAAATCGAAGTTCAATACAGGAGCAAGCCCATTCCTTAATATATGGCTCCGAGGCCTTGATTCCGGTCAAAGTTGGAGAACCTAGTGCCATATTTTGACATACGATGGAAGAATCAAATCACGAGTCTGTGAATACGAGCCTCAAGCTATAGGATGAAAAACAAGAAGTTGCGCTCATTCGGATGGCTGTGCAAAAGCAAAGAATCGATAGATATTATAATAGAAGAACCAACCTTCGCCACTTCAGATTCGGGGACTTAGTTCTAAGGAAAGTCACCTTCAACACTCGAGACCCAAACAAAGGAAAACTAAGCCCAAATTGGGAATGAGACCATATCGGGTTCTCAGTATCATCGGAAAGAGGTCTTACAAACTTGGCACAATGGAGGGAGAACAGTCGCCCAACAATTGGAATATATCACTCCTCAAATGGAACTATTGCTAAGGTATGACTTTCCCCTTTCCTATTTTTGTTTGATACTAAGTTATTTCAGGTGTTCGATTGAGGACATGGAGAAACTTTTCAACACAAGGACCTTAGGTTTTAAAGCACACGTTGCACTCTTTTTCCCTTAGATCGGTTTTTTTTCCAAATTGGTTTTCCTGGCGAGGTTTTTAACAAGGCAACAATCATGTGCTACCTGAGGAAAATTCAACAGTATCCAAGGCTTCTTTTCAATCAACCTCAAATTCTAGGGGTTTATCACCTTTGGAAGTTATATTTTCGAGGAAAATACTTCATGTTAAAGGGTCTCAATAGGTAAACCTTGTAATGGGCCAAACGTTCAAATAAACCATGTCCATATAAGACTAGTCAAGCCCCGATGTCAAAACAAGTACACATGTATAAATTATTTCAAGAATCATTCTTTCGATGTCAAACATTTAGTGTCTCAAAGAAAACTTTCTACTATACGAGCTCCGTTCTTATGATTTTGTGATAAATGTCTCAAGGTCCAAGCGCAAATATACCTCGAACACTCGGGGACTATCATCGACGATCAACATATTCGAGTGATCTCAACTTGAATTCATAAGTTCTCAAAGAGGCACCCCTCGATCTATAGGCCAAGGCCATCATTCTCGGGGACTAAAGTTTCGATCAAGTTCGAAGTATTATTGGGAAATAAGCCCCAAGAGGCATACCCAAAGGCTATGTCCAAATTAATGCAGCTCGGAGACGTCCGAATCCCGAAATCACAATAGTCCTTCAAATGCTTTGAAAAATCGGTTAAAAAAGGGTAACTCAGAAAATAATCAATCGGGATTCGATAAAATCATCCCTCAAAACACGTAAGAGGTATCAAACTATCTTAATACTAACGTGCTAAGGCACAAAAAACAGAGGGGTTTTCATCGACATCGAACCCTCAAAAAACCCAATGGTGAAAAATACATGCTAAGTCATAAAGAAAATTTTAATAAGTATCTTAAGCCGAAAGAGGGAATAATAGCCATATTTTAGAGGCCATATCGGCCCGATCTAAAAAGCCTAAGGGCCAATACACTTAGAGTTTGAGGTCTTGTTCTCACTCCATCCGAACCCAAGGGTTTGACTATACCAAGCTCAAATAGAGATTAACATGACTATGGCTCGGGGACTTGCCATTATCCGACATAAACCCTAAAGGGGCTATTCCTCAAGTTCAAACCTTATTCGAACTCGACCATGGTAACTTCAAGGAAATCACCCAAAACCAAAGTCTCGAACTCATCGTTCAAAGCACAAGGTTGTATTGAAAATTTTACAAGGCAAAAAACATATTTGTAAAAATTAAAAGGGCATTCAAGATAAATTTTCTTTTATATGTTGGTGAAGAAGGATACGTACAAGAGACCGACAATGGTCTTACAAAAAAAAGGAAAAGTAAAAAATCCTAACTATGCTCGGGGCTGGTTTCTTCCTCGTGGGCAGCTTCTCCTTCAGGCCCCTCATCATTGTCAGACCCACTTTGGATTCCTTCATCATCTCTATCATCATCGGAGGAGACAAAAAATCTAGCATCAGCTTCAACCGCCTTAGCTTGAGGTATCTCTTCGGAGAGGTCAAAACCTCGAGCATGGATTTCCTCGAGGGTCTCACTCCGGGATTGGCACTTCACCAAGTCATTGATCTATCTCTCTCGAGCGAAAGCCTCCCTTAGATGCATTTGAGTAGCTTCGGTATCGACAAAGTACACGGCTATAGATTTATCAGCCGTGATTTTCATCTCCCTAGCCTTTGCCTTGGCCTCAGCAAGCTTAGTTTCGGGCTGCTCGATCCTTTTCACTTAGGCTAAACCTTTCTTTTTTGCACCCCGAAGTTGGACCTTAGCCAATAATAGTTCGTCCAAAGCAGCCTCTTTATTCGCAGAAAGGCGGTCCATAGTCTCTTTCCACCGATCACAGTCAGCTTTGACTTGGTTGACCTCTCCTCGGAGCGACTCGATCCTTTCCAGCTTTTGTTGCAACTGAGATATTGAAGTGTTAGCCTACAGAGTAGGACCGAGACTGTACTCTTTCAAAATCTTAGTTACCTGCTCATCTAGCTCAGCCTCTTCCTTATGAGCCTGGGCCAATTCAGCTCAGAGGTCTCTAAGCTCCTCTTTTTTCTGCACATAGAGGCGTTTGAGGGCATCTCTCTCCTCACTAAACCTTTTGATATCGGCCCCACACTAACTCAGCTCGACATGGGACTTGTTGAACATTTCCTGATGAACCACCACAGCATATAGAGAAAGGAAATAAATTAGCAAGGAGGAGATAAAAGCAAACGTAATAATGGGGAATGAAGTTTACCTGGTTTAGGAGACGATGGGCCTCATCAAATCCATAGGCGCGTCTAGGCAGGAGACATCGTCGACCCTCGCAAGGCATCCTTGAAATATGTCTTCCCTATCGTGGGTCGTTCCTACACCGTGGGTCTCCAAGGATCGACCCTTCTAAAATTGCGGTAAATCATCAATATTAATTGTCCCAAGGGAGTCAATTGGGCCATTCTCTCCCTTTCAAAGAGCCCTGGAGCTGAACCTTTCGGGCATACTCACCATTTGTTTATCATTGCAGAAGGTATCTTTTATCCCCGATGACTCGGGGGCTTGGCTCGGAGTACCTTTCGAGATCTCCTCGACTGCCTAACTATTTTTGGAGCTTCGATGCCCCCCATTTTTCAAGGCACTAGCTCACAACTGACATCATCCCCCTCCTTATCTTCATCTTGTTGCTTTTGGGCTACAGCAATAGAAAGAGAGCAGAACCGCCTCTCGGTTTACGAGCCCTACTCTTCTAAGGCTCTGGGGTATTAGAAGGCAAGTCCTTTCTCCTCTTTTTGTCCTTGGCCGGTTTGGGAACCACCTCGTCCCCGGGCGGGGCCGGCCTTAATTCAGCAACATCCCGGAGGCCTGCATAAACAGGAGTCAAGTATGTGAGAAATAAAATGTTTTAAAAGGGACATCGTAAGCATTCAGGATAAAGTTACCATGATTTTTAGCCTCTCATCTACCCCTTGCCAAGTCACGCCAGCAACGTTATGCATAAGAAGAAGTTGCAGCCAGCTTCTGAACCCATTCTTCAAGGTCGGGGACCGCGTGAGGCATCCAAGCAATAGCTGCATAACAGATGAGTATTACACAAAGAAAAGAATGAAGTACGAAGATTAATGGCTAATACTTATGATCGGGGTTCCATTTCTCGGGGAATGGTAGTTTCTCCTCGAGGATGATATCGCAAGTCCTTAACTGCACGAACCGGTCCATCCAACCTTAGTCCTTATCCTCATTGATACTTGCAAAAAAAGACTTCTATGATCGGTGTTGAAGCATGATTAGTCCTTAATAAAGTTTTGGTCGATACAGCCGTATAAGGTGGCTGAGAGTGAGTTCCAACCCCTTGGCCTTACCGGAGAAGAAGCAGAGCATAATCGCTATGCGCCAGAACGAGGGATACACTGGCCGAAGGTAACCTGGTACATCCTGAAAAAATTGATGATAACTGGGTCAAGAGGACCCAATGTGATGGGGTAAGTGTAAGAACTTAGAAACTCCTCCATATGAGTGGTGATACTTTTTTCGGGGGCAAGGATCTGTACCGCTACCTCGGGCCCCCAATTGCAATCTTCCTTCACGTTTTGAGCTATTTTGCCATTCTCGAGAAAATATTCCTCGATACATGTTAACATTGGCCAGGGACCGACAGAGGGTTCTCAACTTTGAAGTCATTTTTTAGGACATAAGAGCCGGGAAAAATCTCGTGAAGGAGCAACTCCACCGATGTTTTGTCATAGGTCGGCCGGGAAGAAGAAGAAGAGGGTTTCTCCTTTTGAGGTATGGTTTTGGAGTTTTGGAGGTTTTTGCCATTGATTCAGATGAGATGAAGTGGAAAGAGGTGGAGTTTGGTATTTTTGTTCCTAAAAGATCGAAGCGACGGTAGATGGAAGAGAAGAGATAGAGAGAGGAAGAGACTTAAAGAAATTGGTGAAGATGAAAGTAAAGTATTGATTCAAATGGAAAACATGTATTTATAGGTTCACGGCTACGGCTACGGCTACGGCTCCGCAGCACTGATGGCTGGCCGTCACTGGCAAACATTTAATGTTTTGGGGAACCGAATCGACGGGACGTTTCAATTACCTTGAACGCTTACATCATGAGGATGGCATCATTATCGGGGTCTCCGGAAAATCGAGGCTCAAGTAGTTTCTTATCATTTTATTCTAAGAAATGAGGGGACTATCTATATACGTTGGAAATCGGGGCTACCCAATTTTGTTCTTATACTATGTCGGAAGACCAGGACATCGAGCTCGGGGTCGAAGTTCCTTTCTAATGTCAATGTTGATAACACTTACCGAGGTTAGAAGAAGGCATGCTTCAAGATGATGCCGGAATGAATAAGTAATGGAAAGTGCGATATACCCGCAACGGGCCGGAGATCACTGCGTGAATTTTGGAATGGATTGGTCTTCCACGTTTAAACAGCTGTCAAATATGATTTTCTATTATAATTAGAAGTATACCTTATTTAGGAATCCCCTATTATATAAAGGGAGATCCCATCCATTTGTAACACATTCATCATTTCTCCCTGATAGGAAGATATACGCACGTTACTCTCTTGCTATTTTACTTATTGTTCATCAGAGTTGCTTTATAATTTGCTATTCCTATTATCACACCTCGAGACTAGCATAGGTTGAGGTCGAGATTTGGCCTATATATTGGTTTGATTTATTTTATTCTTTAATTTATCTATTTAATTCCAAGTTTATCAATTGTCATTGAATCAAATCACATATCCTTAAAACCATAATAAAAGTTTAATTGTTACTCAAATTTTAGGGTAAACATGGCCGAATACTGGAATTGCTGAACATGATTGCCGGATCTTAATTTTGCTCAAACTAATTAGAACAAGAACACGATTCACTTTCCTGAGATGAAATTCTGCTAATTTCCATGAGGCAGAAGGTGAATAGGAAGGCCATGCTTTGGCATATGAGAAGCATGGAACACAATCTTCTCATATGGAAGCATGGAACTTTCTTCTCTTCGCTTTCTAGAATGATACAAATACATTGTATTTCGTACAAATACACACAAATATATTATATTTTTTATAAATATATTATTTTTTTCGCATGTATTTATGTATTCCAAATATCTGTATTTTATGAATACAATCGAATATCACTGTATTTTGTGATTTTTTGTTGTTTGAATAATGTCGAGTTGAATACAATGTATAATAATAACTATCTATGAATTAAATATAATTTATACAATCAAATTGAATAGGTATACACCTTATTTTCTTGATTTTTTGTCATTTGAATACAACTAAATTCAATATAGTATAATTGAATACAATTCAATATTGAGTTTTCCGTTAGTAAACACCCATAATAACTATTTTTTAGGCGGATTACCTCACTGTATTTATAAATACATTCGTGCGAATACATGGAATACATAATTAAACATTTATAATCCATGTGTTTTTACCTCATTTTATTTATAAATACAGTCGTGTGAATACATGGAATATAGAACAATAGCAGCGAAATTTATGTAGAATTGATTTTGTTGAGTAATATTAGGAGTGCATCACGTTAATTAATCCTCTTTCCATTATTATACAGCAGGACAGATCTATTTTTAAGGTGATTGTCATTATTGTATTCATGAAGACATGGCGCGAATACAACTGAATACGGTCGCGTACATCTGGACTCCCCTGTTTTTAGGTAATTTTTGCTATTGTATTCATGAATGCACTAGCGCGAATACAGCAAATACACTATTATAACAACTGAATAGTAGATATAGGAAGTAATTATGTATCCGTTAGGTATAAAGTTAATAGTCACTAAAGAATAGTGGCTTCTGAAAATTCCTCTTAATAGTGCCCCTTCTGATTTGGTAATGTATATGTGGTACTTTGGCTCCGCACGAAGTTTAAGAAAAAAATTAAAATTTATGGTTCTAAAAGCTTAAGGGGTAAAAGTTTTATGGGGTCATGATATTTGTGTTGCTATAAAAGTTTTTCATTTAGCATAAAGTGGGTAAAAGATAGACCCTTGTGGTTCGGCTTTTTCCCGTACCCCGTGCATAGCGGGAGTTTAGTACATCGGGCTGAAAATAAAAGACTCATGTGTGCAATCACCGACAAATTTAAGTAAACGACTATAAGTCTACTAATTCTAGACTATTATTCTTATAACAACCCGACCAGTCGTTTTGAGAATTAACGACCCGATCCCCTATTGAAAAGAGATTAGGAGTAGCAACCTACAATATACATATTTTTCAAAGAGTTTTCTAGTAGAGAGAGAACCTCTTCCTTCCCACTAAAAATATACTCATCCTACTATCAAGTGTCTAGCTATACAACATTCAAAGACCTCCAATCTAATCCCTCCAAAACCACCCAATATTAATTCCATGCAATCCATATTAATCCTACTACATCCACCCTTAGTTTCAAATATAAACTAGTAGATGGCATACAAGATGGTTAGATTAACATGATAATCGGCTCAAATGTCCAACCTCATGCAAATCACTCTGATGACATGGGGATTTCCATCTCTCATTCAAATGGTGATCATGTCACGACCCATTTTTCATAATAGGTCATGATGGCACCCGACACCATTTGTCAGGCCAGCCAACGCGAAAGTATAATTAAATTCTCATTTTACCTTTGCCAAAAACCATTATAATAGATTTTCACCAAATTGAAGTTATAAACCAGTAAAGATCAATGAAATGTAAAGACAGTTATACAATCCAAAATAACGTCTACCACTGTGTGTGCTAGAACTTGGTGTCACAAGCTACGGGCGACTAGTAGAATATGCACAAAAGAATAATACCCTATCCTACTGTCTGGATCAGGATAGACAGAAACAACAAAAAAATACAAGGAAGACTTCTTCGGCTGCGGATCGGCAAGAAGGGAATGCAGCTCACCGTAGAAGTCCCAGATGCGCTCACTGATATGCACCAGAATGATGTCCAGATCCACCTGCCTCAA
>MU690310.1:130602-199583 GCA_026770625.1 Nicotiana glauca
AAAAAAAAAAAAAAAAAAATATATATATATATATATATATATATATATATATGTATATATATAAGTATGATGAGTTCAAATCATGGAATTTACAAGCGTCGACAGTTTCATAACAAGTGGTATAAGTCAAGAAATCTACAACATCAAGTTTATAGTTTATCATATGAAATAATGGCAAAATAAAGCATATATAAGCTTTTCCACATTTAACATGCGCACATAATACCGAGGCGGCGGTCCGAACCAACAGAAATAAACTGTGCACTTGCCGAGGGTCGACGGCGCGCCTATAGATGCATCTATTCATACCGAGGCGATAGGCCCGATCCACAAATAAGGATGAAATATCAAGTTCACACACATGGCAAATGGTCAAAAATACCAAACCAAACTTAATTAGCTATGCAAGTATGCTCATATCCCCTTTTAAGCCTCTAGTATATACTAGGTGTTCATAACAACAAATTATCATAAGATATAAATTTAATAGGCTTGTTGTAGGTCCTAAGCTACCCGGACATTTAACATAGTAGTAGCTACGCATGGGCTCTCGTCACCTAATACGTGCGTAGTCCCCGCATTTAGCAACAAACACTCAAACATCAATCCTAAGGGGACAATTCCCTCTTATGAGGTTAGAAAGAAAACTCACCTCGCTCCGAAGCGCACTTACAATATCAAGAATAAGCCCAAACCCTCAATTTGTAGCCAAACGAGCACCAACTAATTAAAATAAGCAAGAACTAGTCAATAAGAGCTTACAAGGTTAAATTCTAATTGTTTAAGCAATTTCCTAACCATTAACACAAGTTTCCTAAATTTTGATCCCGGACACACGTGCCCGGATTCAAATATTTTTCGAAGGAAGTTGTTCTCTATCACCTAAGGATCACAATTATATGATTTCTAGTTCATTTCGTGGCAAATTATAGGATTAAATATTAGTTTTGATTAAACCCTAGGTCTAACTCTAATCTCTTGATTTTTACCTAATTTTAGTGTTAAATCTACCTAATGTTTATGTATTTGAGCTAAAAGTGAGTGGGGATTACTTACCTTGCAATGATATGTGGAAACCCTCTCTTTAAAACCCCCAAAATCGCCCAAGTGTATAGTGAAAAGTGAGAGAAATGAGTTTGGGTTCGTATTAATGAACCCTTCTGTCCCCAATGATTTTCGCTTCTGCGGGTTCAGCTTCTGCGGACATGAGCCGCTTTTGCAGAAAAGGGGTAAGGGGGTCTGGGTCGCTTCTGCGGTCTGAAACTCACTTTTGCGAGTCCGCTTAAACGGAAAGCCCACCGCTTCTGCGGTTCTGGGCCTGGGGCGGATGGACCGCTTCTGCGGTCGGGGGTCTGCTTCTGCGATTTCCCCTGGGCCTGGCCCCTTCCGCTTCAGCGACACCTGGACCGCATCTGCGGTTCCGCTTCTGCGGCCCAAGAACCACAGATGCGGTTATGACAGAAGCAGCAAATTCCTAGCCCTTTCTAAATTTCCAACTTCACTCGAACCTCGACCATTTGACGCTCGGGGCTCCCGAGCCCCGCCCGAATATACCGACAAGTCTGAAATCATGAGGCGGACATACTCAAACCCTCGAAACACTCAAAATAAATCTAAATCGAGGAATCAACCCCCAAAATCAAATGAATCAATTCATTGAACTTCAAGTTCTTAATTCTCCTCCAACGGGTCAAAATGCCCTTAAACTACTCGGATAGACGCCAAATTTTACGGGTGGGTCTTAACTGACATTTCGGACTTGTACCAAGTTTTGGAATCGAAATCCGAACCCCATACCTATGAAAACAATGATTTCTTAGTTTATTTAAATCTTTGAAACTTAAACTTAACAATTTCACATAAAAATTCATTACTCGGGCTAGGAACCTCGGAATTTGATTCCGGGCATACGCCCAGGTCCCAAATTTTTCCGCGGACCCTCAAAAATTGTTAAATCATAATTTCGGATCCATTTCCCCAAAATATTGACCAAAGTCAAACTTGACCTTTTAAAAAAAACTTAAAGAAGCAACTAGACTTATTATTGCTCAAAGCTCTTCCAACTTCCGAACCACCCGTCTCCGCAAGTCATAAATTAGTTAAAGCAAGTGCGGAAAGTTTTATTTAAGGGAACGGGGCTCAGAAATGCAAAAAAATCAGTCGGGTCGTTACAGATCAACTAATTCATTTATCTCCAGAAGACCTTCAAAGAATTTACTCTCCCTGGAGATTCTCAACAATTATAAAACTTCAAGGATTGAGGATCCAACACCAATTACTTAAAAGGAAGATTCAAGAATTGTGGATAGCATGCTCAAAATAAACCAAGGGCCATTGTGGAGGATTTTGAGCATGCTATCCTCATTGTTTTAGCAATGAGGATAGCATGCTCAAAATCCTCCACAATGGCCCTTGGTTTATTTTTGGTCATTTCCTATCTGTCCGAAAATGGGTTCCCAATTTTATTGCCTCAAAGGCAAAAATAACACAAGCTGTTATTTGGATACGTCTACCACAATTGCCAATAGAATTTTA
Organism: Nicotiana glauca; assembly: GCA_026770625.1. Classification (NCBI taxonomy): domain Eukaryota; kingdom Viridiplantae; phylum Streptophyta; class Magnoliopsida; order Solanales; family Solanaceae; genus Nicotiana; species Nicotiana glauca. Next base: position 133,138 of record MU690310.1, read on the forward strand.
TGACGGACTAATCCTTAAAAAAGTTGGCAACAAAATTGGTAAATTACTGAAGATTGATGCATGCACATCTTCTACCCTTAGGGGTCGTTATGCAAGACTTTACATTGAAGTACCATTAGAGGTCCCAGTTACACCCCTTATTTTTATTGGCCAACACAAGCAAGAAATTCATTATGAAGTGGTTAACTTTCTCTGCAAAAATTGCGGCAGACTAGGGCATTCAACGGCCGCATGCAACTACACATGGCCAAGGAGCAAGACTGCCAATCCAGAAGAAGATCACCCCATCAACCAATCCAAGGTTATGGATATTTCTCAAGTCAGCATGCAAATTGGGTCACACCTACCCAAGGAGGACGCCTGGCAAACGGTAGCATTCTCCAAAAAAAAGATCTAACAACAATCCAAAGGTGCTACACCCCACATCTGGTAAGACTAATGATCCAATCACATCCAACCCAGGTAATTCTAAATCCCCACTACACAATGTTAATCTAGACGGAAAAAGTATAGTTAATACTAATAACACTAATACTACTTCTTCTAAAACTCTAGGGAAACTTAACCATCCCAGAACACACATTGTCACAAAAAAGTAAATTTGTGACTTTGGACTCTCCGCCCAATCTCCCCAACTCAGAGAAAATTATCTTAGAAAATAACGACATTTCTTGGATGGTTGTTGATGTGGCAGTCACTCAACCAATGGACATCCATTTGGCAACCCCTAAACCAAGCCAATTAAACGACATGCAAACTAATGATTTCACTACTATAATTAATAATAACCTAAGTGAGCCTAGTACAAAATGTATCTCTCACTCAAATACTAATCAACAAGCTAATAGTAACCAATCCTTCACTAACGATGAGTTAACTATCTGCAATGATAGTAATCTTCTGCTTCTAAATATTCAACACGTGGATAGTCGAAACCATATCAACTCCCAAATGGCCAACGAATCCAACCACATTAATCGCACAAAATCCAACCCAAATCTTTTTAATACCACTCTCCAAGCAGCTTCAAAGATCTGCATATAGACACAATCATTGATAGCCATCCTACTCCGGCTAATCAAAACCCAACCGTAGACATTAGTTTAAACGACCTTAATATAAACTCCATATCTTCACTTAACAATGCCAAGGATCCCCATTTTTCAAAGAAGAAGGTATCGTCTAGTGCAAATCTTGAGACACCAATGAGCCCTAAATATGTCAAACCCACCACTTCAACAAAGCTCATCAACAGGCGATCAAACTTTCTTCATCCAGCCACCACTACCAAAAGATCATCAACCCTTTTTATGGGAGGAACAAGCCCTCATGCGCCATGCCATAACATTCGGCATGGTACTGAATGGCCAGGAAACGATCATTGTGCTCCAAAACTCACACTTCCTAGCTCAACTAGTATCAGAAGGCATGCACATGGCAATGAAAAGTTATCTCAACTATGTGTAAATGAACAACATCCTCCACCCTCTAGCCCCATCAATGTACCTAAGTCAAGCCCAAGCAATAAGGAACCAATGGAGTCTTCCACCTTATTTCAATCCAATCCAGTCTCAACAAGTTCCAATCGATCTTCCCTTCTCACCACCAGGGGAGTGTAAGCATGTGATTTTTGTCCTATACGAATTATTCCCATAAATTCAAACAAAATAAATTTTTTCCATTGTTTGCATTTGTCTGTGCACGTTTATTTTGTTTAATTCATGAAAATACAAAAATATATTGCACTTGCATTTAGGATTTAATTTTGCATCTTATCGATTAAATTGGTAATTTAGTTGAAAAAATCACAAAAAATAACTCATTTTTAGCTTTGATTTTTGTAGTTTTCTTTCAATTTGATAATTAATTAGTTTTTGTAGATATCATTTTTAGCAATTAACCTAATTTGGTAGGATAATTTGGGTTTAGAATTAATTTAGGTTTTATTTTTAATTTAAAATAGAAAAAAAAGATTTGAAATTGAAAAAAAAATTGAAAGATAAGTCTGTTTGGGCCATTTTTAATTGAAATTCCTTAGGCCCAAACATCTTGCTCAAATACCCATCTTTTAACAATTTCCCTCTACATACCCAGTCCAACCATTCAGCCACTCAAATGACTTGAACGACGTAGTATGGAACCAAAACCAAGTCGTTTTGAGTTCAAGGTTTAAAATTGATCTTAGCCTCTCTTTTTACATCATCCAAAAGTTGTGAAACTGGCTATTGTTTTGATTAAAATTGTATAAAAATCCCTGAATTAACCTAGGACCACCTTTTTCATCTCTCAGACCTCTCATCTCTCACCATCACCTGCCACCCACCGGATTTCACCACCGGCAGTGTTGAAACTCCAATCACACCAAAATTTTACCATCCACTCCCCATACTCCCTCAAACATTAAGCCATTGTCAATTTTCCCAAAATTCCTACCTTTTTTCCTTAATTTTGAATCTGAAAATCAAAAGAAAAATACTTTTCTGATTCCTACGCTCCCAAGACTCGATTTGACTCAAGACTTCCGTTAAGCGATTGTTCTCATTCAAAATAATTGATTAACGATGGTTTTGGCTCATTTCGAGAGTCACCAACTCCTAACCAGACCACGAACGCCCGGCCAAGCTCATCGCCTTCGTCGATTTATTCCAGTTAAGATCAGTACTGTTCCTTCTTCTCTTCTGTTCTTCATGTCTGTTTCTTTTTTTTTCATCTCATTCTCTGACTCTTGTATTTTTGTGTGTTTGAATTAATTTTAGTTTGATTAAAATTAGTGTTCCTAACTATTCAATTGCATGATTTGGATTAATAACTATTTGTGATTGTTTCTGTTTGAGTTTTGTTTTGGCCGAAATTATTTTGATTTAGTCGTTAGTTTTATTAAGGGCTTGATGAATCAGATTTCTTTTTCCCTCATTCATTTTAAAGTTGTAAGTTTGGGCTGTTAGTGTACAGACCTATGGGTGTGGGCTGGGTCTTGGGATAATTTGACACGTGATCTTCTGAGGGTAAATAAAAGAAGTCTAAAGGGTAGTTTAGGAAAATTAGCCAAGGGAATCTTGATATAACTGATTGGGAAGCTTCCAGAAAAGTGGGGGAAGGGATTGGTTTGCAAAACAAATTTTAAATTTGGGTCTAAAGTGAATAGAAGTAATTTGGGGATGGGGTAAATGGTGAGTTTGGATACTAACTACTACTGCCCTAAAACCCCTCTATAAAGGTCCCATTTCTTGAATTTTCAAGGGGGATCAGATTTGAGAAAATTGGAAACGGCTGAGAAATACATAAAGGGTTTGAATAATCAGAAGAAAAATACAAAGACATATCATAAAATTACTGTTACATTGAAGTTTTTCTGTAATTCTTGGGGTTTTCAAGTTTTGAAGTAATCTCTGATTCATCTGGGGTTCGAAAATGGTTCAAGGAAGTTGAGTTTATTGTTATTGAGTTGCTGGTTGGCACTATTCTATTGCTACTGATCTCCTCATCTTTTCTTGCTTTGATTTCTACATCCAGGTACTTCTTGGATTCTCTGAATATATGAAATGCAAGTTTGGAGCTTTTGTAATTGATTGGAGATTTCGAAATGAATATTAGCCTCCTGTTATTGAATGTTACCTATGTCTTTTAGGAATTTCTATAGTAATTTAATGTATCTATGGATTATCGTGTTCATTCGTATCATTCATATTACATTTCATCTTAAGGTTGCATTTGGAGTTTGTTAGTCTGTCGAATTGGAGGTATTTGTAGGGAGAGCACCTCTTGTTGGTTTTTTGTTAACATGTGTATGGTTTATGAGTTGCTCATGTTTAGGATAATATGCATAAGTAGAGGAATATGAGTTTCGTTAGCTTGATATGTGGGTTATGTGAGATTTTTCTGAAAAGTGCAGCCTATGGTTATGGTTGAAAACTCATTAGAATAGTTTATTCATTTTGTTTCTTTTAGCACATCTGGTTCAAGATCTGTTTTTCCCTATCAATTAGTTGGTTGTTATGTTGGTCATTTTTCTCATGGTCTATAGAGTAGCTCAATTGTATCCGTTTTGACATTCAGCTTTCCTTTGCTTGTGTCCAAGTAATATGAATTCATAAAGGCTTTCAAATGGATTTTGGGGCTCGATTTTAGGCAGGAGTTTTCAAATTCAGTTTCGACTCTTTTGCATCTTTTTTTTCTTTAGAGATAATTTGAAACCTATGGTTTTTGTTCAAAAGTGTTAGATGAATCAGATTTGGTTTGGGCTGTGCTGAATGTTCTCTACTTCTAGGCTTATTCTTGAACCCAAATTTCCTCACTAGTGCTGCCATCATCGGGCCTTGTATGCTGCAACTCTTTTGGGCATAATTGGGCTTGGATCTGCAAGCCATTTAAAGGCACACAGTGTTTGAGGCATTCATGGATTCGAATTAGGTTCATCCTTGTCACTTTGTGTAACTTGCTAAAGTTTAGCGTGATTCGAAACTAGCTGATCGCTTAAACATTTGGGTTTCTATTTTGTTGCTGGCCATCAATTATTTCACAAATAAAATAAAGTTTGCTTGTAGATTTAATTAAGTGGATTGCGGTGTTCCATTTTAAATAGATCACCTATGGCCCCCAAAGATCAGATTAGGAAATCCTTTACGATTAGACTCGAGGTGAGCCATAAACAAAATTAGATAATTCATGGCCTTCGAGTAATTAATTTTGACCCTTTAGAATTCGAGTTGTGCCATTAGCGAATTTTCCATAGCCCTCGCAAACTTGAAAGTGCGTAGTTGCTTTAGGCGCATAATTTTAAATTAACTTCCTTAAACTCGGATGTGCATTTCATGTAACTCAAATCCAAATCTCAACAACATTAGATAAAATATGTCGCGGACCGCGGGTGCATTTCATGTGGCGTGGTCCAAGGTATATTTTAAATAGCATTGAATCTTCTTAAAAATGACTAAAAGCCGTTAATAAATTAAAATCTACCATAGGCTAAAACGTATTTTTATCAGATAATCAGGACAATAATAATAGTTGAGCTACCGTGCTAAAACCACGGAACTCGGGAATGCCTAATACCTTCTCCTGGGTTAACAGAATTCCTTAACCGGATTTCTGTGTTCGCGGACTGTAAACAGAGTCAATCTTTTCTCGATTCCGAATTTGAACCGGTGACTTGGGACACCATAAATTATCCCAAGAAGCGACTCTGAATTTTAAATAAAATAATCCCGTTTTGATTGTCACTTAAATTGGAAAAAACTCCCTTATACCCTTACGGGTGTAGGAAAGAGGAGGTGTGACAGCTCTGGTGACTCTGCTGGGGATAAGAACCCAAATATTCTGTTTTAGGGTTCAGAATTCGAGCTTAGAATATCTATTATAGTTGGATTTATTTATTATCTGATTTTTACATGTTTCATCCTAATGTGCGAAATGTCACTTTTTATAGCTTTGATATTGTTTGGACTGTATATAAATTATTGCGAAACCCTCCTCTCTCCGAGTCTTCTAAATTATCTGGGAAGTATGCACTTCGTGTGGCTTCTCTTCTGTTAGAGTCATTCCAATTTTAGAACGAGGTTTTGGACAAGTTACAAAGCCGGTGAAGCTTCTGTATTCCCGGTATGCTGCCTCCTCCCCCCCCCCCCCGGCTCGAGCTGTCCACTCGGGTAAGCGAGGTCAATAAAAAATAAACCCAGGTTTTTAAACATAGTATAACATAGCCACATGTCGGATCCCTAGTAGGAACGCTTGTTTGCATCACGTGCATTTGATTTTGGGGACTCAACACAGAGGTTGGGTCCGTCTAGGACAGGTGTACCCAAAATAATAGACCATCTTGATGCATCCTATGTGCTACATGTTGCATTTCTTCAAGGGTAAAATGGTCATTTAGCGGACCAATGATAGTTGAGGGCAAATAAAAAAAGGGAAAAATGAGAAAGAAAAGAGGGTGAAGTGTGAAAATAAAACAAGTAGGCCAAGTTATCTTTTTCTTTCATATTTTTTTAAGAAAAAGACAAAAAAAAAAGCATGAAAATCTAAAAAGATTTTACACTTTTCCAGCATTTTCCAAAAAAATCAAAAAAAAAGAAGAAAAAGAAAATTCAAAAAGAGTTTACATGTTTCATCATTTTTTTCAAAACAAAAGACAAAAAAATATTTTTTTCTCCGAATTAGTTGTTATTTTTATTTCTCGCCCGTATCCAATCTGCTCGAACTACGCATACCTAATTCTCATTTTTTGGGGCGTGATACGTAGGCAACCCACATAGCATCCGGTCTTCCTTGTGAGTTTAGGTTCTTGGCTTTGCGGGGTCTTAGCCAAATCTTGCATTTTTAGCCACATAGGTTAATTTTAGAAAAATAGTCGCAACCATGTCTTGCATGTGTCTAGTAGGGAATGTTAGTGTCTCATATAGTGTTGGTTTAAGTTTTCTCATACAGGTGTAGATCTACTTACTGGAGTTTGAGCATGACAGATACCCCAGGATCACTGCATTCAGGAGCTTCCCAAGAAGCCATTTTATATTTTTGAGTCAATTGTTCATGTTTTACTTTCCAGTCCTGTATAGTAATATTTAGTCTTTTAGGTGATGTTAGAGTTTGTAATATTCTAATTAAGTTTGTCGAGTCTTTGGTTATTGTATTTCTTATTTTGTATTTGAAAATGTGTTACAAGTAAAAAAAAAAAAAAAAATTCTTGAGTTTTTATATTTCCGTTATAAGTTTTCTTTAGAATACTAATCCTAGAAATTGAAAAAAAAATTTGAGGTGGTTTTTCCTTTAGAAAATAAATATCTTGAACTTAAAATAAAAATTACTTTTATATTTCCTTTAGTATATTAAGACTAAAATTCAAAAAAAAAAAAAAGAGAAGAGAATTTTCTTTTAGTACCTCTTTAAAAAATTTCTTTAAGATATTAATTCCAAAAATCTAAAAATATTTTCTTTTGTGGTTCTTCTTTGGGAAATTAATGAAAAAAAAATCTTTTTATTTTCGTTAGAACTTTAGGATATTGTACATAGAAAAAAAACATACTTTATCTTTTGTTTGCCTTTAAAGTTTCTTCTTTAGGTAATCAAAAACTGAAATCCAAAAATATTTTTTATTTTGTTGATTTCTCGTTTCGAAATCTTTATTTAGGGATATCAAATGAAAATTTAAAATATTTTTCTCTGGTTTATTCTTTAGATTTCCTTCCTAGAAAAAAGAATCAAAAATATTTTTTCTCTTCTAGGATTTTTCCTTAATAATTACTCATAGAGTATTTGTTTCAAAAATATATATATATATGCTCAAGTTTAGAATAGGTTAAGTCTAGAAAATTCAAAAAAAAAAATATTTGCTTCTTTTATTTTCCTTTTCTCGTCAGAGTAGTCATTAAGTATCACAACCCAAATCCCGAGCCTGGTTGTGATGGCGCCTCTCGTGAAGACAAGGCCAGCCAGTCAACCCAATTCATCCTTTTAAAATAATTATTTAACACAATTATAGTACAACATGGTTTAATAATATCAAATAGCGGAAGTATAGATAAAAATGCGGAAAATCCAACCCAACACAGCCCTAACCTGGGTGTCACAAGTCATGAGTAACTAAGAAATCCTGACACAAGTCTACTAAATACAAAATCCGATACAATAGTTCGAATAACATGGAAATAATAATATAAAGGAGTCACGGGAGCTGCGGACGCCAACACCTACCTCGTAGTCTCCGAAACACCACCTGGACTGGAAGGATCAGCTGTCAGGGATTGGAATCTGCTATGCCTGAATCTGCACACACGGTGCAGGGAGTAATGTGATTACTCCGACCCAGTGAGTAATAAATATAAATAATGGCTGAAAGCAAGAAAACACATAAAGGCACAAAGCATTCAATGCAGAAGCACTAAAATCACATAAATAGCAAATCAGTGAAATATCAGATGAAATCTCTTTTAAACCAGTACAACGGGTAATTTGGCAGTAAATGACAAGTAGAAATCTGCCCCTCGGGCTCGGTATTAAAATTTGTCCACTCTGGTCAATCATTGTTACCTGACTGCACGGTTTTATTCCTGGTCAGTCATTGTTATCAGAGCGCACGGTTTAATTCCTGGTCAGTCATTGTTACCTGACCAAGATGCGTCCTACAGTGCCATTGTTACCACTGTCTAAAATTTGTCTGTTCACGCTCAGAACAATATTATATAGTAACCGCGGCCCGATCCATATATCATCGATGGCGCTCACTGGGGGTGTGCAGACTCCGGGCGGGGCCCCTTACGGCCCAAGCACAATAACAAGCCACCTCGTGGCATATAAAGTAAGGCGAGAAAGCCTTCTCACATCACTCATAAGGCCTGAAAGCCTCCTTGCATCACTCACAAGGCCTGAAAGCCTCCTCACGTCACTCAAGCCACCGGGTGGCATAAATAGTATCTCAGGCCCTCAGCCTCAAATCACTCAGCATATCCTCACATATGGCCCTCGGCCTTACTCAGTCCGGAAATCATCATAAGCCCCTTGGGCATTTGTAAAACAGTGGTTCTCAGCCCAAAATATCATTTAGAAATATCATTTAAGTTTCAAATCTGTATAAAAGTGGCTGAGTTTGTAAAACCATAAATATCAACAAGACTGAGTTTAAATATAAGTCAAACAGTGAGGAAATAGTGATAAAAATCCCCGAAGGGTTCAAATAATTGGCACGAAGCCCAAATATAGCAATTAGCCCAAATCATGATGATAACAAATCAATCTCAGTCAAATATGCAGTAAAATCATCAATCGGGATGGACCAAGTCACAATCCCCAGTAGTGAAAGACCACGCGCTCGTCATCCAGCGCGTGTTTCACCTCAATATAGCACTACGATGTGCAAATCTGGGGTTTCAAACCCTCAGGATATCATTTAACATCATTACTCACCTTGAACCAGCTATTTATTTAACTCGCGATGCCTTTGCCGCTCGAATTGGCCTCCACGTGCGTCGAATCTATCCAAAATCAGAACGAATACGTCATAATATGTTATGGGAACAAAGCCCAATCAAAATAAACGAGAAATAACAAAATTCTCGAAATTAGCAAAAACCCGAGCCCCGGAACCACTTGACGAAATTCAGAAATTTTTACATCAACGGGTTCCTTATCCTCCCACGAGTCTATACATATCAAAAACTCTCAAATCAGACCACAAATGGTCCTTCAAAACCCAATTTAAAATTTCAAAACTCAAGCCCTAGTTTCTTCCAATTTAACTAAATTCTCCAGAATTTCATGGATAATTTCACAATATATTCACGTTTTAACTCATAAAACTTACCTCCAGTCAATCTCCTTCGAGAATCCCTCTTCAAATGCTCCCAAGTAGCTCTCAAAATGCTCAAAAATGGTGGAAAATGGGTTTGGGTTCGCGGATGAAATATTTTTAACATTCTGCCTAGACCACTATAGCTTACTCTATGCAATCACATCCTAATCTCTGCGATCGCAGAGCACAAAATTTCCAGTCCCTCAAAATACCCTACGCGATCGTGACAGACCCCCTGCGATCGCAATTCATCAGCACTTAACACTATGCGATTGCAACCCTCAGTATGCGATCGCATTGAACAATCAAACATCCCCTGAAAATCCTTCTATCCGATCGTAGAGACCCTCCTGCGATCGCAGAAAACAAATGTCTGCAACACTGAACCTGCAATTTCTGCAACATCCTAAGTCCTAAAAACCGTCCGTTAGCCGTCCGAAATCACCCCAAGGCCCATGAGACCTCAACCAAAAGTACCAACACATCTTAAAACATTATTCAAACTTGCTCCAATCATCAAAACACCTCAACTAACACCAAAATCATCAAATTACATCAAATTCAAGCCTAAGTTCTTTTAAAACTTCCGAAACATGCATTTGATCAAAAACCCAACCAAATCACCTCCGAATGACCTGAAATTTTGCACACACATCCCAAATCACCTAACGAAGCTACAACAACTCTCAGAATTCCATTCCGACTCCCAGATCAAAATCTCACCTATCAACCGAAAATTGCCAAAATACTAACTTCGCCAATTCAAGCCTAATTCTACACCGGACCTCCAAAACCACTTTCGATCACGCTCCTAAGTCACAAATCACCTCCCCGAGCTAACGAACTATCGGAATTCACATCCGATCCCTCTAACACATAAGCCAATGTCCGGTTGACTTTTCCAAACTAAGCCTTCCTTAAAGAGACTAAGTGCCTCATTTCTTATCAAAACCACTCCAATTCAACTCGACCACATATGACACGGATAACGAAGCATATAGAAATAGAAAATGGGGGAAACGGGGAAGTAACTCATGAGATGACGGGCCGGGTCGTCACATCCTCCCCAACTTAAACAAACACTTGTCCTCGAGCAAGTCAAGAAACATACCTGAAGCCTCAAATAGGTGAGGATATCTGCTCTGCATCTCCCGCTCGGTCTCCCAAGTAGCCTCCTCCACGGGTCGACCTCTCCACTGCACTTTCACTGACGCTATCTCTTTTGATCTCAATTTTCGAACGTGACGACCCAAAATAGTCATTGGCTCCACATTATAGGTCAAATCACCCTCCAACTGAACCGTGCTGAGGTCGAAAACATGAGATGGGTCCCCAACATACTTCCAGAGCATAGAAACATGAAATACCGGATGCACACTCAATAGGCTGGGTGGAAAAGCAAGCATATAAGCCACCTCCCCAATCCTCCTAAGTACCTCAAATGGTCCAATGAACCGCGGACTCAACTTCCCTCTCTTTCCGAATCTCATAACACCCTTCATGGGCGAAACCTTCAGCAAGACTTTTTCACCAACCATGTAAGACACATCTTGAACCTTCTGGTCCACATAACTCTTCTGACACGACTGTGCTGTACGAAGCCTTTCTAGAATCACCTTCACCTTCTCTAAGGCATTCTGAACCAAATTTGTCCCCAATAGTCTAGCCTCGCCGGGCTCGAACCAACCAACTGGAGATCTGCACCGTCTCCCATACAAGGCCTCGTACGGTGCCATCCGAATGCTGGACTGATAGCTGTTGTTGTAGGCAAACTCTGCAAGCGGCAAAAATTTATCCCAAGAACCTCCAAAATCAATCACACAAGCACGCAACATGTCCTCCAGTATCTGAATAGTACGCTCGGACTGTCCGTCCGTTCGAGGATGAAATGTTGTGCTCAACTCCACCTGAGTACCCAACTCTCGCTGAAAAGTCCTCCATAACTAGGAAGTAAACTCAGTACCTCTATCCGAGTTAATAAAAACTGGAACACCGTGCAACTGTACAATCTCACGGATACATATCCCTGCCAGTCGCACTGAAGAATAAGTAGTACACACCGGAATGAAGTGCGCGGACTTGGTCAGCCGATCCACAATCACCCAAATAGAATCAAATTTCTTTGAAGTCCGAGGAAGACCACTCACAAAGTCTATAGTGACTCTCTCCCACTTCCACTCGGGAATAATCATCTGCTGAAGCAAACCACCCAGTCTCTGATGCTCATATTTCACCTGCTGACAATTGAGACACCGAGCTACAAATCCCACAATATGTTTCTTCATTCTTCTCCACCAATAGTGATGTCTCAAGTCCTGATACATCTTTTCGGTACTCGGATGAATAGAATATCGCGAGCTATGGCCTCCTCCAGAATCAACTCCCTAAGCCCATCCACATTGGTCACACAGATACGGCCCTGCATCCTCAACATGCCATCATCATCTATAGTCACATCTCTGGCATCATCATGCTGAACTCTGATCTTAAGGACAAGCAAATGCGGATCATCATACTGGCTCTCTCTGATACGATCATATAAGGAAGACCGAGAAATCACACAAGCCAATGCCCGACTGGGCTCAGAAATATCCAATCTCATAAATCGATTAGCCAAGGCCAGAACATCAACTGCAAGTGGCCTCTCCCCAACTGGAATGTACACCAAACTCCCCATACTCACTGCCTTCCGGCTCAAGGCATCGGCCACTACATTGGCCTTTCCCAGATGATACAGAATAGTGATATCAAAATCTTTAAGAAATTCTAGCCATCTCCGCTGCCTCAAATTAAGGTCTTTTTGCTTAAACAAATGCTGAAGACTGCGATGATCAGTGAATGCCTCATAGGATACGCCATATAAGTAGTGCCTCCAAATCTTCAAGGCATGAACTATAGCAGCCAACTCTAAGTTATGAACAGGGTAGTTCTTCTCATGGGGCTTCAACTGGAGAGAAACTTAAGAAATAACTCTACCCTCTTCCATCAACACACAACCAATACCGACTCGTGAAGCATCACAATATACGGTATATGAACCTGAAGCTGATGGCAACACCAGTACTGGAGTTGTGGTCAAGGTTGTCTTGAGCTTCTGAAAGCTCTCCTTACACTCATCTGACCATACAAATGGAGCACTCTTCTGAGTCAACTTGGTCAAAGGCGATGTAATGGACCAAAATCCCTAAACAAACCGGCGATAATAGCCTGCTAACCCAAGAAAACTACGAATCTCTGTGGCTGAGGATGGTCTAGACCAACTCTGCACCACCTCTATCTTCTTTGGATCAACCTGAGTACCCTCACTGGACATGATGTGTCCCAAGAATGCCACAGAACTGAGCCAAAACTCACACTTGGAGAATTTTGTGTAAAGCTTCTCCTCCCTCAATCTATGCAACACCACACGCAAATGCTCTGTGTGCTCCTCCTGGCTACGTGAGTACACCAGAATATCATCAATAAATACAATAACAAATGAATCCACATAAGGCCGAAATACACTGTTCATCAAATGCATGAACGCTGTTGGGACATTGGTTAGCCCGAAAGACATGACAAGAAACTCATAGTGACCATATCTAGTCCTGAAAGCAGTCTTAGGAATATCTGAATCCTTGATTTTTAACTAGTGATAGCCCGAACAGAGATCAATCTTAGAAAACACCCTTGCTCTCTGAAGCTGATCAAATAAGTCATAAATGTGAGGCAAAGGATATTTGTTCTTCACTGTTACTTTATTTAACTGCTTGTAATCACACATTCTCATTGTGCCATCTTTCTTTCTCACAAATAAGACGGGCGCACCCCAAGGTGACACACTAGGCCAAATGAATCCCTTATCTAGGAGTTCTTGAAGCTTCTCTTTCAACTCTTTCAGCTCCGTGGGTGCAATACGATATGGCGGAATATAAATGGGTTGGGTTCCCGGCACCAGGTCAATGCCAAAATCAATATCCATGTTTGGAGGCATGCCCGACAGGTCTACAGGAAATACATCAGAAAAATCCCTTACAACTGGGACTGAATCAATACTAGGAGTCTCAGCTCCAACATCTCGCACAAAATCTAGATATGATAGACAACCCTTCCCAACCATCCACTAGGCTTTCAAGAAAGAAATTACTCTGCTAGGAACATAATCAGTCATACCACGCCACTCGATCCGTGGTACACTCTGCATAGCCAAAGTAACTGTCTTAGCATGACAGTCTAGAATAGAATGACACGGAGATAACCAATCTATGCCCAATATAACATCAAAGTCCAATATGCTCAATAGCAATAGATCAACTCGGGTCTCTAGACCCTCAATAATCACAACACATGGCCGGTACACACGGTCCACAACAATAGTATCACCCACCGGGGTAGATACATGAACAGGTAAAGAAAGAAACTCCCGGGGCGTACCCAAATAATGAGAAAAATATGAGGACACATAAAATAGGTGGAACCGGGATCGAATAATACAGAGGCATCTCTGTGGCGGACTGGAACAATACCTGAAATAATAGCATTTGAAGCAATAGCATATGTCCTGCCTGGAATAGCATGAAAACGAGTCTGGCCACCGCCCGATCGAACTTAATCTTCGTAAGCCATAACTGATTCACCAACATGCCTCAAACTGGAACAAATATAGCACCTAACCGTGCAATCAACCTCATTAATAGCAAACTCCCCAATTTGGTTCAAAGCCATAGATCAAAACGCACTCAATAAATCATAATGCATATACTTTATTGTTGCCATAATACCATAGTGAGATTGAACTCACTCCTTCATAAGCTTGTGGAAACACAAATCATCTGAAATTTTAATTGTTCTGCAATTCTTGCATTCACTCACACAACAATTGAGCCCACTCTCTAGGCAGTTCAATTTAGATTTCAAAGAATATTCTTCACTTGTAAATGAGATCTCCTAATAGGTAACATAAGGATCACACCACCTTAGAACACTCCGCAGGAGATAACCCACCTGTTTTATCTCCAATTAACATTTTTGCATACCTTCCATTGTCAAACACATTACACAATCACTTAATCTTCCTGAGTCTAAACTCATACCGTAACATAAAATTTACTTTACTCCAAATAGGAGATATGAAAAGATTCTTCACGCGCCCACAACTCGGGGCTACACATCCAATCACAATGAAAATCAAACACTTAATAGTTCATCTATCATTCTGCAGCCTTTCCTCGTCACTTCCAAGTTATATAGATACATCTCGCAGTACTAACATACTCCTCACGTAGCTATCCAGCCATCATTCCCACTAATAGGGACAATACTGGACATATAAGTTCAAAACACTTGCTCGCACAATCAGCACCTCGATGCTCAAGTCATAGGCAAAGATCCAGCCTCAAGTCCTCCAGGCTGGCCTAACATCAAACTCACAGAGATCACGTCTCGCCCCGCGATCGGGGAATTACAAGCCATCAAGGCACATCTACTACTGAGCGCTCGTTCGCGCATACGAACACGTGGAAGGAATTGTTAGAGTTACTTTTCAAGCTGAATCAAGGACAGAACCTCTCGAGGATAAATACAAACATCTCCATATCGATCTGCGAGACTCTACTAAACCTGCTCATGACTCGCGAGACCTAGTAACCTAGTCTCTGATACCAACTTTTCACGACCCAAATTCCGAACCTAGTCGTGATGGCGCCTCTCATGAAGACAAGGTCAGCCAGTCAACCCAATTCATCCTTTTAAAACAATTATTTAACAAAATTATGGTACAACATGGTTTAATAATACAAAATAGCGGAAGTATAGATAAAAATGCAGAAAATCCAACCCAACACAGCCCTAATCGGGGTGTCACAAGTCATGAGAAACTAAGAAATCTTGACACAAGTCTACTAAATATGAAATCCGATACAATAGTTCGAATAACATGGAAATAATAATATAAAGGAGTCATGGGAGCTGCGGACGCCAACATCTAGCTCGTAGTCTCCGAAACACCACCTGGACTGGAAGGATCAACTCTCAGGGATGGGAATCTGCTATGCATGAATCTGTACACACGGCAGGGAGTAATGTGAGTACTCCGACCCAGTGAGTAATAAATATAAATAATGGCTGAAAGCAAGAAAACACGTAAAGGCACAAAGCATTCTATACAGAAGCAGTAAAATCACTTAAATAGCAAATCAGTGATATATTAGATGAAATCTCTTTTAAACCAGCACAACAGGTAATTTGACAATAAATGACAAGTAGAAATCTGCCCCTCGGGCTCAATATTAAAATAACAAGTAGAAATTTGCCCCTCGGGCTCAGTATTAAAATTTGTCTGCTCTAGTCAGTCATTGTTACTTGACCGCACGATTTTATTCCTGGTCACTCATTGTTACCTGACCGCATGGTTTTATTCCTAGCCAGTCATTGTTACCTGACCAAGATGCGTCCTACAGTGCCATTATAACCACTGTCTAAAATTCATCCATTCACTCTCAAAACAATATCATATAGTAACCACTGCGGCGTGCAGCCCGATCCATATATCGTCGACGGCGCTCACTGGGGGTGTGCAGACTCCGGGAGGGGCCCCTTACGGCCCAAGAGCAATAACAAGCCACCTCGTGGCATAAAAAGTAAGGCTTGAAAGCCTTCTCACATCACTCATAAGGCCTTAAAGCCTCCTCACATCTCTTACAAGGCCTGAAAACCTCCTCACGCCACTCAAGTCACCGCGTGGCATAAATAGTATCTCAGACCCTCGGCCTTACTCAGTCCAAAAATCATCATAAGCCCCTCGGGCATTTGTAAAACAGTGGTTATCAACCCAAAATATCATTTAGAAATATCATTTAAGTTTCAAATCTGTATAAAAGTGGCTGAGTTTGTAAAACCATAAATATCAACAGGACTGAGTTTAAATATAAGTCAAATAGTGAGGAAATATTGATAAAATCCCCGAAGGGTTCAAATAATTGGCACGAAGCCCAAATATGGAAATTAGCCCAAATCATGATGATAACAAATCAATCTTAGTCAAATATGCAGTAAAATCATCAATCGAGATGGACCAAGTTACAATCCCCAGTAGTGAAAGACCCCGCGCTCGTCATCTAGCACGTGTTTCACCTCTAAATAGCACTACGATGTCCAAATCCGGGGTTTCAAACCCTGAGGACATCATTTAACATCATTACTCACCTCAAACCGGCTATTTCTTTAAATCACGATGCCTTTGCCCCTTGAATTGGCCTCCACGTGCGTTGAATCTATCCAAAATCGGAACGAATACGTCATAATATGTTACGGGAACAAAGCCTAATCAAAATAATCAAAAAATACAAAAATTCTCGAAATTAGCAAAAACCCCAGCCCCAGGCCCACGTCACAAAATTCAAAAAAATTTGCGTCAACGGGTTCCTTATCCTCCCGCGAGTCTATACATATCAAAAACTCTCAAATCAGACCACAAATGGTCCTACAAAACCTAATTTAAAATTTTAAAACTCAAGCCCTAGTTTCTTCCAATTTAGCTAAATTCTCCAGAATTTCATGGATAATTTCACAATATATTCACGTTTTTAACTCATAAAACTTACCTCCAGTCAATCTCCTTCGAATCCTTCTTCAAATGCTCCCAAGTAGCTCTAAAAATACTCAAAAATGGTGGAAATGGGTTTGGGTTCGCGGATGAAATATTTTTAACATTCTGCCTGGACCACTGTAGCTTACTCTATGCGATCGCATCCTAACCTCTGCGATTGCAGAGCACAATTTTCCAGTCCCTCAAAATACCCTATGCGATCGCGAAAGACCCCATTGTGAGCACGTGATTTTTACCCTATATATGAGTTATTCCCATAAAATTCAAACAGAAGATTCTTCCTTATTTTTACAATTTTTATGAACTTTGTGTTAATTGTTTGCATGTTATTTGTGCATGTTAAGTCATATAAAAATACAAAAAAAAAAATATACATTTGCATTTAGGAAATTAATTTTACATTTTAGTAGGTATTAATTCACTTTAGAACAATTTAAAAAAAATTACAAAATAATAGTCTTAGGCCATTTTAATTGATAATTGTTACATCTTGTGATTTCTAAATAATATTAGAAGTTAATTAGGCTTTGTTTTAATTTTTTACAAAATCATAAAAGAAATAATACAAAGTAAAAATATATACAATACAAAAATGAAAATAAATACAAAGTTACAAAGTGGGAAACAAAATACAAAATACAAAAAGAAATGAAATACAAAATTGGGCTGGAACCCAAATATACTATGCACTTGCCCAGGCCCAAATTTTTTCCAACCCAGTCCGGTCTCTAGAAGGGCGAAACGACGTCGTTTTGACGTCGTTAGATCTAAGCCGTTAACTCACCCTGATCCTACGATCCGGTTTCAATCTCAAACATTTAATAAAAATACTTTTGACAACCCTAAATTAGAGACAATACCCCTTCCCCTTCCTCGTACACCCCTCCCTTGCCTATAACGCCGTCACCACCACCGCCGGAGAAATTGCCACCATCTCCGGTGGCTTCCAAATTTATACCCTGAAACCGCCTCAATGCCCTCATCACAAAGATCCTACTATTTCCCTTCGAGTCCCACTGGTTTGTTTCGAATATTTAATTTTATTGTCGCCGTCTCCTCCGCCCACGGCGGTGACACTGTCCAAACTCGACCAACTTCTCACCATAGACTCTGCCCTCCCTCCTCTATCTATATTTACACCTGAAACCCATTAAATCATAGCCAAAAGCTCCAAAAATAACAAACTCTAGGCGCCGCCATGGGTTCCTTCGGTGGCGGCGCAGCTCAAACCATTCTCAAATTTATACCTAGGCCCGCTCGTAATGAATCGAAATCTTTCAAGACATGCAAAATTCCCTGAATTCTAAAGCTTAGTGATTGAAGAACCCTAATCGCCCAATTTGTCCCGAATTAAGGTCTCGAGGTTTGTCCATCCTCCTCACGAGGATTTCAAGGTCCAAAAAAATTAAACGACACTGGAGTCTATTTTTTCGAAAGCTAGGATTAGAATTAATCAAAACACCTCCAAGACGATTGGTAAGTTCTACTGTTCCTTGTTCTTTCTTAATTGCTTTTCTTTTTATTTTTTTTAGTAATCAAATCTTTTGGTCTGTGAATTGTTAAGTATATATCTATGTCCATAATTTTGATTAAGAGTATCAAACATTCTAAAATTTCTGTTCGGCTAGGCTTAATTGTTTTCACTTCGTGATTCAATAAGATTTAATTGTCTCTGATCTTGTTTAGTTGTATTAGTTAAATTTATTATTAATTAGTTTAGGTTTGATTAAGTTTAGTTTAAATTCGATTTAGCATTTTTATCTCTGTTATGAGTAATTGATTAGTTAGAGTTCGATAATAGTGATTGGTAATTCAAAATCTAGCAATTAGATTAATTATAGGGACTGATTATAGTGGAAAAATAGAGTTTATTAACTAAGGGGTAAGATGGGGATTTCAGTGAATGAAGGAGAAGTAATATGGTATTAAATATCTGGTAGTAATATTAGGGAATCTCAGGGGTACTTTAGGCATAGGAAAATGACAGGATCATTAAAAATGGTAAATATTAAAAGGAAGTAGGGGTATAACAGGGATTTTAAGAAAATAGAACCTTCTAGAGTGGGTTGTAGTGTATATCTTAAGTAAATAATTGCACTTACTTGTGCAACAAGTTAGAAATTAGAGGTTTAAAAAAGAAATAAAGAGGGACTAGTGAGCAAAAACTAAAAATCTGAAATACATCTTAAAGTTTTCTATAAATAGGCATTGAAATGCCTTCTTTCACAAGTTTGAAACCTAGAAAATTCCCCAAAAATATTTGTCAGTTCCAGATCTGAAATTAACATTTTCATATCACAATCTTTTCTTTTACAATCTGAATTCATGTCAAAAATCCAAAAACAATCAAAAAATCAGTAGAAAACCAACAAAAATTACTGTTGCATTAGTTTGATTTCTAATTTTAGTAATCTAAGTTCATCTCCAAGTTCAATCTGTTATAGCCAAGGTCCAGAAGCATTTTTAATTGGTTTCGAAGCAGTTTTGAATTAAATCGGAACAATTTCGGATCAAATCAGATGTTGTGTTGCTAGATGAGTTTTTAGGTTCAATTTGAAGGTTATTTGGGTGTGTTCGAATCTATTTTGGATCGATTTATTTATCTTGTTGATTTTAAAATAATTCTGCAAATCTGAAGTGATTTTTGGATTGAAATTGGAGTGTAATTGAGGCTGTTTTTGCTCAAATTGCTGCTGCCTGCACTTGTTGTCTCAGCTGACTTTCCTTTGTTGAAATTCTATTCCAGGTATACCTTTGAAACATCCTGATGTAACTCTGATTTGATTTGAAATAGAAGCTGGAATCAAGTTCATTGTTGCTAATTGGGATGAATGTTTAGTATTTGTAATGCAGCTTATTCATTTGAATTGTTTGTAATAATTGTTGAGTTTATTGATTTGTATTAGGTTAAACATTAATTCTAACTAGATAAGCTGTAATAATTGTGGACTGTTTGTTTCAATCCTTTAAATAATTCCTGAACTTGTGATACTGTTAGTATGGCGATAATATGCTAATCAGGTTTGCTCGTATAGTTTAATCTTTTGGAAATTAAGAGGTGGTTTGAATTATAAATGATAGCAGTTTTTTTTAGTAACAATTTCAAAACTATATAAAATTTGTCTTTAATAGCATCAGTTTAATAATAGCAAGCAGGTGATTATTTAGATTAGTTAAACTCAAATTGTGAACTTAGGCATTTGCAGATTAGTTATACATATATTTGGTATTTGAGATAGCTTTTATTCAATTTTTCGGATTTAAACGTAAAACGCATACTTAAAATCAACTGAAACATTGAAAAATTTAGTAGATTGTTTTGACTTAACACACGAGTCAATATGACTATTCCAGTGGTTGTGTAAAAGGACCCATCGTGGGTCAAAAATGAAAGCAAGAGGGTCTCATTTAGGGATGGGCTTCATAAGCCTAGGCTGTCAGGCCCATTTACAAGAGTTTTAATTCCAGTGGAAAAACTCTTGGCTTATTTGGTCCATGGGAATCAATCCCACGATAGCTTTAAAGTCCGACATTAAGATTGAGCCAGGGATTGGGCTCGCAGATTGGGCCTATTTCTAAAAGGTTTCGATTCGAGGTTTATTTGATAAATATGAAAATTGAGTTTCGACCTGAGTAGCGGGTTCAAGCTAAAAGGCTTGACCTTTTGTTTGTACCCGGACTCAAATTTGAAGCTCGATTTCTTTAATAATAAGTAATCAAGACTTTCCCTTTATTGTTTGGACACAAAAAATATATATATATATATAGTTGCTCTAGACTTGGCCTTTAATAATATAAATGAGACGAGCCTCGCCAAATCAAACACATAATTGCGGGGCACTCAATAATTGTTTACTAAAAAAAATACTTAGAATTGGGAGGATCGTTTAGCGAATTTCACGGTCTTCCCCAAAGATAATAAACGCGTAGTTGCTTTAAGCGCGAGTATTAATAATATTACTTTCCTAAATACGGGTGCACATTTATGTGACCCAAATCCAAATCTCAACGAAGTCGAAATGTGTTAAAAGCCACGGGCGTACTGGTACGGCGTGGTTCGAGATACATTTTCGCGACGTTGTAATTCTTGTAAAATAAATAATAAATATAATAAAAACGGAATATTAATAAAAAGGCACATAAAAATAGAACATGTATGGAAATCAGATAAAATCGAATACGACAGTTGAGCGACCGTGCTAGAACCGCGGAATTCGGGAATGCCTAACACCTTCTTCCGGGTTAACAGAATTCCTTATCCGGATTTCTGGTTTGCGAACCTCTGCTACTGAGTGGGGGATCGCATTTGCGAGGGGGCCATCGCATTTGCGATGCTGTCCTCTTCGCATTTGTGAGGAATCTGTCGCAAATGCGACCAAGTCAGGGGAAGCTAGGCTTCACATTTGTGGAGCTTTTGTCGCAAATGCGACTTCGCAATTGCGAGGCTGGAGTCGCAAATGCGACTTCTGCGCCTGGTGCAGTGGCTTTTATTCCGAGACTTAGCCCATTTCCCACTTGGCCTTAGGCGATTTTTTAGAGGATTTGAGGAGGGATTCCATCACCATCAAAGAGGTAAGTAATTTCTACACATCGTAAGTGAAATACATAGATTAGGGGTAGTGAAAATTTGGGAAAATCAAGGGTTTTAGATGAAAAACCTAGAATTTGGTAAAAACAAGATTTAGCCATGAAATTTTTTAGGAAAGAGAGTAAAAATCATATTATCTTGATCCTTAGGTTATGGGTAACGATTTTCTTTAAAAATTTTCGGAATCTGGGCACGTGGGCCTGGGGGTGAATTTTAGGAACCTTGCATTTAGGGTTGGGAAATTGGTTTAATAATTAGAATATGAACTTTTGAGTATGTATTGACTAGTTCTTACCCTATTTGAATAGTTTTGGATCGCTCGACTCCGAATTGGAGGTTTGAGCGCGTTCTTGAATCGGAATATAGGCTTCGGAGCGAGGTAAGTCTCCTTTCTAACCTTGTAAGAGGGAATTGTCCACATAAGTGAGTTAATTGGTTATGTGCTCCTATTTGTGGGGGCTACGTATGCATGAGGTGACAAGAGTCCGTGCGTAGCTACTATTATGCTATTGTTCGGGTAGTCTACGACCAAAAAGCATGTTGTACGTGAATTATCTGTAAACTTATTTACAGGTTGAATTGCTTAAATCCCATTGAATCCGTAAATGAATTCCAATAAGGACTAAACTTCATTTTTCTTAAATCATTAAAGGAATTTGGCTTTTATTGGAATAAACATTTCCCGATAAATTCTTAGTTGGTTGGTTGAGCATGTATTTTTATGTGTACCTGCGTCGCATGTATGATTCGCGAGCAGGGTATTTGTTTATTTATGTTGACCACATCGCAGGCATGATGCACGAGCGGGGTAATAGATGCATCTATGGTTCGAGCCGTTCGACCCCTCGGCAGTGCACGATTTACTTTTATGTTGGATCGAGTCGTACATCCCACGGTGTTACTTGCGCATGTTTTGCTTAGCAATTTCTCTGAGGACTGAGTTTCATGTCTGCTTGAAATATTGGTGAATATACATGATAATATGTGGGAAAGAACTGTTATTCCATGATTATTCGCATTAATGATATGTTATTATTGGACCTCTAGTAAGTGTCAAAATCAACCATCTCGTCTCTACTTCTTCGAGATTAGACGGGATACTCATTGAGTACATGTTGTTTTCGTACTCATACTATATTTTTGTGCATTTTTATTGCATAGGCACATGCATCTCTAGAGGCCTACTGGGCGTAGCAGCATGGTTGATACGGAGACTTAGGTGAGTTGCACTTCTCGAGGTGACCCGCAGCCAGCAGAGCCTCCTTCAGTTTTCTGTAATTATTTTCTGACCAATATTGTATTCCAGACAGTTGTTGTATTTTATTTCCTTCTTAGTAAATGCTCATGCACTTGTGACACCGGATTCTGGGATGATTTTGAAATATTTTGTATTAATTGCTTATTATTTAATTTGAATTGAAGCAGTTTTCTTTTTATTTATGAAAAATTGAAGGAAAACCTTAATTTTCAAGATTGTTAAAAATGAGAACTTCGTCAAGTAATTTGGTTGGCTTGTCTGACAACAGTGTTCGACGCCATCGTTACCCTTAGAGAATTTTGAGTCATGACATTCAGCTTTCCTTTTCTTGTGTCCAAGTAATATGAATTCATAAAGGCTTTTAAATGGGGTTTTGGGCTCGATTTCAGGCTTAGGAATTTTCAGATTTAGTTTCGACTCTTTTGCATCATGTTTTCTTTAGAGATAATTTGAAACCTATGGTTTTTTTTCAAAAGTGTTAGATGAATCAGATTTGGTATGGGCTGTTTTGAATGTTCTCTACTTCTGGGCTTATTCTTGAGCCCAAATTTCCTCACCAGTGTTGCCAACATCGGGCCTTGTATGCTGCAGCTCTTTTGGGCATAATTGGGCTTGGATCTGCAAGCCATTTAAAGGCACGCAGTGTCTAAGACATTCATCTATTCGAATTAGGTTAAGCCTTGTCACTTTGTGTAACTTGCTAAAGTTTAGCGTGATTCGAAACCAGCTGATTGCTTACATATTTGGGTTTCTATTTCGTTGCTGGCCATCAATTATTTCGCAAATAAAATAAAGGCAGCTTGTAGGTTTAATTAAGTGAATTGGGGCATGCCATTTTAATTAGATCATCTATAGCCCCCAAAGATCAGATTAGGAAATCCTTTACGATTAGACTCGAGGTGAGCCATAAACAAAATTAGATAATTCATGTCCTTCGAGTAATTAATTTTGACCCTTTAGCATTTGAGGTGTGCCATTAGCCAATTTTTCATGGCCCTCGCAAACTTGAAAGTGCGTAGTTGCTTTAAGCGCGTAATTTTAAATTAAATTCCTTAAACTCGGGTGTGCATTTCATGTGACCCAAATCCAAATCTCAACAACGTTAGATAAAATATATCGCAAACCGCGGGTGTATTTCATGTGGCGTGGTCCAAGGTGGGTTGTAAATAGCGTTGAATCTTCTTAAAAATGACTAAAGCGGTAAATAAATTAAAATCTACCATAGGCTAAAACATGTTTTAAAATCAGATAATTAGGCCAATAATAACAGTTGAGCGATGGTGCTAAAACCACGGAACTCGGAAATGCCTAATACCTTCTCCCGGATTAATAGAATTCCTTACCCGGATTTTTGTGTTTGCAGACTGCAAAACAGAGTCAATATTTCCTCGATTCAGGATTTAAATCGGTAACTTGGGATACCATAAATTATCCCAAGTGGTGACTCTAAATTTTAAATAAAATAATCCCGTTTCGATTGTCACTTAAATTGGAAAAAACTCCCTTATACCTTTACGGGTGTAGGAAAGAGGAGGTGTGATGGGGAGATCACCAATATGAACCCAATCCTCATTCCTTAGTCAGTCCCAGCAAGCAATGTAGCACCACAAACCAACTCCAATGTGCAAGCAACAGCCCATGCACAACCACAAAATCACCCTGCTCCACCTTAGATTCCACAAGTCATTCCTCAGGCACAGGCCCCTCCCAATGCACCAGAACTAGAAAATATCAAAATGGATGAGGAAGAAGAAATAAACCTGCTGGGGTCATGACTAGTCCTAAAATTTTCAAGACTCAACGAAGTAAAAGTATATCTATTCAGGGACCAATGAGAGAGGAGGTATGTACTCAGTTGCCCATCAGCACTCTACAAATACTCAATGGATGTGAGGCCTCTTCAGGACCCAATGGTGGGAAACCATGCAATGATCTTAGTACCATCGTTGAGGAGAAATCCAGTGGTTCAAGCCTAGAGGGAGAATGGGCCAACAAATAATCGTGCAACAATGTTTAGGCCTACTAATACTATTATATAGAACATTCGTGGAGGTAACAATGACGATTTCAGGATTAACTTTCGTGAAATGTTGGATACTCATAGGCCTTGCATGGTTACACTCTTAGAATCAAGAATGGAAAGCCACATGTCCCTTTTAAGTGATTTTGATTTTTCCTAAATGATCGAGGTTCCAAGTGAAGGCCAATCTGGTGGCATAGTGCTCCTATGGGATGCCAGTGTTGTCAAGGTTCATGACTTTGTTAGAAATAATCAAGAGAACATGCCACAATTGAGGTACTTCCTTCTAAAACTACTTGGCTTTTTCCTCCATTTATGCTAGTACTAAGCTGGATAAACGACTTGAAATGTGAAACAGCATAGAAAATATTAATAATAGTTTTAAAGGGCCTTGGTTACTTGAGGGAGATTTTAATGACATCCTCACTTCATATGATAAATTTGGAGGTAACCTCATAAACCGTAGGCATAGCAATTTGATTTGGAATAGTATTAATCGATGTAACTTTTTAGATCTAGGCTATAAAGGGTGTAAGTATACATGGTCTAGCCATAAAAAAAATCAAAGCGTTTAATCATGGAACGTCTAGATAGAATCTGTGTTAACAAAGTATGGCTTTCCTTATACCCTAAATCTATAGTGATCCATCTACCAAAACCCCATTCGGATCACAATCATTTACTAATTAATCTAATCCCTAGGAATGTAAACCATTCCGGTTGGAAACAATTTGATATAGGCATCCGAATTTGATCAATGTAGTCAAACACTGTTGGTCTGAAAAAGACTTTGTTGGTGCCCAAATTTATTTTATAGATGAGGTTATAATATGGAAAAATACTACGTTTGGGAATATTTTTAAAAAAAAAATTAGCTAGATTGAATGGAATCCAGTCTTCTCCCTATTATCAAAACAGTGACTTCTTACAAGATCTTGAATCAAACCTCCAACTGGAATATAACAATATTTTTCATATGGAGCATAATTTCTGGAAGTTAAGATCTACAATTAATTGTCTTAATGAAGGTGATGCCAACATAAAATATTATCACATTATGGCATCTAATCGTAAACGTCGTAACGCCATTATGTATTTCACCAAAGAAAATGGGGAATGGATCTTTGAACCAAAATAAATACTTGATCAAACCAAAATTTCATCTCCAATAAACAATTTAATCATAGATTCCTCGAGTGTCAATAAGGTAGATCTAAGCTGCCTGGACAATCCCCTTGCCAACATGGAAATTGCTAAGGCAATTTTTTCCTTTAAGCCATTCAAAGCTCCAGGCACGGATGGCATTCACCCTTTTTTTTTACCAACAATATTGGCATATAATAGGAAACTCTCACTATCTATTGTCACGGAGTTTTTAAAACTCAACCCTTGCCTAGTGGCATCAACGATACATTCCTTTTCTCTCATTCCTAAATTCTCTAATGATAACAACCTCAAATACTTTAGATTTATTGGGTTGTGCAACACCACTGATAAAATCATCACTAACATAATTTCTAATAGAATAAAGCCCTTCCTGCCTTTCCTTATTAGTCCTATGGTATCCAGCTTCATTAAAAATAAAAGAACTAGTGATAATGCCATCATAATTCAAGAGACTTTGAATAACCTTGGTCGATCAAAAAAAGCTGTAACGACCCGACCCGTCGTTACGTGAGTTACCGCCCCGTTTTTCTCGTTTTATGCTTCTATATGTTTTATTATAGGTGGTTGGTGAATTTGAAGTAATTCGGATAGAGTTCGGTTAGAAATGAGACAATAAGTCTCTTTATGAGAAGGTTAGTTTGGAAAAGTCAACCGAATGTTGACTTATGAGTTAGAGGGCTCGGAATGGATTTCTGATGATTCGACTAGTTTCGGGTGATGATTTGTGACTTAGGAGCGCAATCGGAATTGAATTTGGAGGTCCGGTGTAGAATTAGGCTTGAATTGGCTAAGTTTGAATTTTGGCGAATTCCGGTGGGTGGGTGAGATTTTGATCTGAGGGTCAGAATGGAATTTCGAGAGTTGAAATATCTCCGTTAGGTGATTTTGGATATGTCTGCAAATTTTTAGATCATTCGGACGTCGTTTGGTCGGGTTTTTTATCGAATGAGAGTTTCGGAAGTTTTAGTTTAACTTAGGCTTGAATCCGTCGTGATTTGATGATTTTTGTGTTAATGGACGTGTTTTGATGATTGGAACAATTTTGCATGATGTGTTGGAGTAGTTTGGTGTTTTGGTTGGGGTCCCGGGGGGCCTCGGGGTGATTTCGGGTGTTCTAACGGACCCTTTTTGGTTTGTGAAGAGATCAGATTTTCTGTTGTTAGTGTGCAGGCCATTGTGCATCGCGTTCGCGTGATGAAGGATGCGAACGCGTAGGACATTTGAGAGAGCCTGGGATTTTTGACTTCGCATTCACAAAGGAGAGGCCGCGATCGCGTAGATGTGGAACCTTGTACTTCGCGTTCGCATTTGATGATTCGCGTTCGCGAATAAGGATTTAGAGCCAGTAAAGATTGTGATACGCGTTCGCGTGTCTGGTGACGCATTCGCGTAGGTTTGAGTCAGGAAGTATCGCGATCGCGTGGGTTAAGTCGCATTCGCGTAGAGGAATTGTGAGTTGTTTAAAATTTGCTCTTCGCGTTCGCGTGGCTATGGCCGCGAACGCGATGAAGGATTTTGCTGGGCGGACAGAAGGGTTTATAAACATTTCCTCCGCGAGCTAATGTCATTTTTTGCCATTGTTGAGCATATTTGGGAGCTTTTGACGAGGGATTAAGAGGGTTTCGACTAGGATTCGATTGGAGGTAAGTTTTATGATTCAAATATGTGATTTTATTGAAGACTTATCATTGAAATCTCTGAAAATTGGGTGAAAATTTGAGAAGTTAGGGCTTGGTTTTTTGTATTGAAAAATTAAAATTTGAGGGGGCAATTGAACTTCGATTTTGATGAATTTTATATGTACGGACTCGTGGTGAGACGAGAAATCCGGTGATGCAAATTTTGAAATTTTTTGAGAAGTGGGCCCGAGGCTCGGGTTTTACCAACTTCGTGAATTTTAGTACTTTTCGAGTATTTTTGATTGGGTTATATTTATTTAACCCATATTTATGTATTCGTTGTGATTTTGACTAGATTCGACGCGCGAGGAGGTCGATACGAAAGGAAAAGGCATTGCGGACCATTCTACGGCCGGTTAGAGGTGAGTAGTTGGTGTATATGATGGCCTGAGGGTTTGAAACCCCGGCTTATCACATTGTGACGCTATTTAGGGCGTGACTCGCATCCCATGGCAGGTGCGGGATTGGTTATGACTGGGGGTTGTGACTTGGTCCATCCCGAACAAGAATAATTCTATTTTGGCGATTGATACGCACCCTGTGTTGAATATATCTGGGCTTAATGCCATGTTTGGGGCCTTGTGCCGACCTGTAGTATCCTTAGAGGATGATTATCATTGTGATAGCATGATTTGTATAATCATTGATCTCAGTCCTGTGTTAAATCACTGTTATGAAACGCTAAGTCACTTTTCTTGAAGTAAATAACTAATGTATATTCTTATTAATGAATTGGAAATTGGGAAAGTAAATTGAAACTGTTATGTGACTCATATGCATATTGTGGACTGAGTATGGATTGGGCTGCACGCCGCAGCGAATGTTATGATTATATTGCGCTTGGGCTGAAGGAGCCCCTCCGGAGTCTGTACACACCCCCAGTGAGCGCCGTCGACGTTAAATGGATCGGGCTGTACGCCACAGCGTGTTCATGTGCATTGCATTGCATCCTTGCATTATACTTGACTGATATACTTGATGTTGCTTTGCTGTTGGTTCGTAGTTAAGGTGTCGGACTGTTAGTTTTAGCTTTACTTTGTGGCATTTCGTGGATTTCTTATCTTCAGACATTTTATATGCTTATTACTCACTGAGTTGGTAGTACTCACCCCTACTCCCTACACCTTGTGTGCAGATTCAGGTGCACCGGAGGCTTAGCTGAGCAGTCTTTGTTTTCCAGAGCTCATCAGAGTTGTTGAGGTAGCTGCTTGACGTTCGCAGGACCTGACTACTCTTCCTATTTCAGTTTTATTTATATATATACACATTTTCAGACTTGAGTATTTTCGTTCAGATATTGTTATTCGGATTATTTTAGAGGCTCTAGACTCGTGACCCCAGATCTTTTGGGAGTGTTTTTATCAGACTTCGTATTTCTCAGTATTATTCTTCGATAAATAATGGATTATTATTATTCTAAAACTATTATATTCTCTTTAAATTGTCGGTTTTGAGGTTTACTGTTGATTTGGGAACGACTGTGGTCAGGCTTGCCTAGATTTAGGGTTGGGTGACATCACGACCGGGTTTGGGTCGTGACAAAAGACAACTTTGATTTGATTATTAAATTGGATACAGAGAAAGCGTTTGATTGGCTAGAATGGTCTTTTGCTCACAAGACCCTACGATACTTCAATTTTTCTCCAAAGTTATCTAGGCTCATTATGCACTGCATAACAACTAGCTCAATGGGAATCTTAGTGAATGGGGCAAGAACCAACTTCTTCCAACCTAGTAGGGGCATTCAGCAAGGAGACCCTCTCTCCCCTTATATATTCATTTTATGCATTGAACTCCTATCTAGATTAATCAATCACCAAGTTGAAATTAGAAATAGAGATCATATTCACATTAGCCATAGGGGACCTTCATTGTCCCACATTCTTTTTGCGGATGACGTAACCCTAATGGGGAAAGCAAACAAAAAGACAAGTCGTTGCATCAAATATCATGAACTTCTTCCATATGGAATCTAGTCTTGCCATTAACAAGTCTAAATCAAGAATTATCATTCCAAAAAAATGCCCAAAAGACCACTCAAACTTCCTAACATCCCTTTTCAGAATAAAGCCTACGAATGAATTTGAAAACTATCTTGGTTTTCCAATTCTTAATCACTCTCCAAAAGAAAGATCTTCAGTTCATCTTAGACAAATTTCATTCCAAATTATCTCATTGGAAATGCCCTTTTCTTAATATGGCTAGACGAGCTACTCTAGCATCTAGCACTTTAGGAGAAATTCCATCTCATTCAATGCAATACACACTTCTTCCCCCACAAAACCCTTAAAACAATAGACAAAATTTAAAGGGATTTTATCTGGGGTTCCTCTAGTGTTGCTAAAAAACTCCATCTAATTAATTGGAATATCGTTACTAGGGAAAGAAGTGAAGGAGGGATGGGTATTCGTCAGGCAAAAGAGAAAATTTTGGTGCTTCTTTCAAGCCTAGCCTAGAGACTATTAAAACCCCTCGCACCCCTTGGTGCCATCTCATTATGGACAAATATGCTAAGTCAAAATCTATCACTAACACCTCTTTCATCTGGCAATCCATCCTCAAGGGTTGGAAAGTATGTAACAATGATATTCTTTGGCATCTATCACTTAATTTCAATTTGAATATCTGGTATAACGAGTGGATATACAATTTCAATTCTCTAGGATGCTCCATCAAAGGCCCTCTTAACAAGAGTGATCTTAACCTATCAATAGGGAGCCTAATCAAGAACAATGATTGGGATTTAAAGGCCCTTTCGTTTGATTTACCTCCTGAGGTAATCAAGAACCCTAGCATAACTCCCATCCCTTGTAAAGAATCACAAATTGATAGAATTAGTTGGAGCCTTAACTAAAATGGTATCTTCTCTACTAAGTCTTGCTATGACCTTCTCAGTAAACCAAATCATACATCGAACTCCTTCAAATGGATCTGGGACCTTCGTTGTCCAAAAAAAATTAAATTTTTCATGTGGAAATGCATGCATAATCGTATTTCCTGTCGAGGCTACCTAGCCAAAATAGGTATGAACATTGATGCAACTTGTACTATTTGCAGAATGGAATAGAAAACATCCAGCACATTTTGTGGATTGCCCAATCTCGCAAAAATTTTGGAGAAACATGGGCCTCACTTCCATAGACATAGCTAGTGATGAAAACTGGCTAGTAAATCTAAGGGATATTTTCATCTTCCATAACTCAAACAAGATTAGTTGGGAAACCTTATTTCCATACTCCATATGAAAAATATGGAAAAACATAAATCTCAACAACATGAACAACCTCAATTGCAATTTGGATAATAATAAAACTATTCACCTTGCATGAGAATTTATCTTCTTCACAGAAAAAAATCCTTTCACTAACAAAAAAGTTATAATTGAGATCAAGTGGCACAAACCACCTAAAACATGATTAAATTAAATTGTGATGGTGCTTTTTCTAGTAATAACAATGTAGTAGGACATGGTGTATTCCGAAACAGCAACGGAGATTAGATCATGGAATTCCACAAGGCAATCAAGGTATTTTCACCCACACATGCAGAATTGATGGCTCTACTAGAGGGACTAAAGATTGCAAAAGAATTTAACTTCATAGATCTGTAAATCGAAACTGATAGCAAGGATATCATTAAGCTTATGCATGATGATTGTAATAACTTCTATAGCATTGTCTCTAAATGCAGATGGTTAATGCACCAACTGAAACTCTCAACCCTGAAGCATAACTTTAGGAAAGGTAACGAAGTGGCACACCTAATGGCAAAGGAAGCAATCAAGCACCCCTCCTTTACCAAGTGTTTCTACTATGCTCGTCCACCCTATTTTGTTGAACAAGAAGTGATGAGGAACAAGCATGAAATATGTAATGGTGTTAAGAACATCTCTACCAGTGTATGTACTTACTTAGCAAATATGGGCAATAGTAATGCTCTAAAGACTATGTCGGTATTTTGTAATGTGTTTTAAGTAATATAAGTTCGTGCCTTTTATGTTCAAAAATAAAAGTGGGTAAAATGAAAAGCTTAAAGTTAAATAGTTTTAAAATATAAAAATATTTTTTTTTGGGAACGGACTAATAAGGAAAGTATTCTTAATAAATTAGAATAAATGAGTATGTAACTATGTATTTTAGCAGTCTAAACTGAATTGATTGATCCATTAAAGTAGGCTAATAGTCTGTTTGGCGACACTTCTAAAATCAGCTTATTTTGAAAAGTACCTTTTTTCAAAGTATTGTTTGGGAGAACAATTTGTATTTGGATAACTAATTTAAAAAGTATTTTTGAGCAATAAGTAGTGTTTTGACCAAACTTTTAAAAAGTGTTTATAAGTGTATTTTTTCTCAAAAGTATTTAGTGGAGAAATTTTTTTTCCTGCTTCTAAAAGATTACTTCTACTCAAAAGCATTTTTTTTTCTAAAAACTTAGCCAAACACATTAAATTTAGATAATAAAAAATACTTTTCATAAATAAATAAATAAATAAGCACTTAAAAAAGGGGGCTTCTTTCTGTTCAAAAAGTTCGTTTGCAGTTATGACTTCTATGGGTTTCATAAATGGTATCAATCGTCTGTTTGTAGCTGCGTATACACAGCAATTTTTTCGTTATCCTCATGATTTGTGTTGGGTTTTTTAAGCTTATTTAGCTTAAAAGAGGGTGAATGAGAAACGGGGAAGGGGGAAAAAATATTTGAGTTTCCCTCCTTGATAAAGGGATATTGTCCTATATTGGAGGAGGAAAAAAAATTTTTATGGGTATATATATACAATTGCTCTTCTGATAGCTCTTAAAAAATTTAATAAGAAGGCAAGCCTCGCGCTCTCGTTGTCACTCGCTCGACTTCAGCTTCGCTCAAATGATTGATTGATTAATTGTTAGGACCATATTTATTTGTTGATAGTAAATATTAACGTAATATATTTAAATATCCATTTTTGTAACGAAAAATTAATATTAAATCCAAATTATCCGTTTTTTGACTCTGCCCGCCCGTTTTTTGTAATGGAAAATAACGTTTCCTCTGCTCGTGTGTAAATAGCGATTTATGTTATGGCCATTTTACGTAAATGACCTCTCTTCGTTTGAAATTAACAGGTTGGGGCTATAAATACCAGTCCACTCTCTTAGATTTTTCATACGAAATTCTGAATTATCCTCCTATCTTCTGCATTATTTTAACTATAAAGAAAGCAACACTAAGTGATTTGCTACCGATCATTTTGTTCGCTGAAACACTGAAATTTGAAGTACCACTACACCATTGTGTAACTCGTTCTATCCTGGGAGGAAATAATCCACAACCTCGGGTGCTAGGAGGGGATTAAGTTTCTTAAGAAAACACTATGAATCATTGGGCTCGGATTAAATTCTATTTTTCTATGTTTATGTTTATATGTTATTTTAATTTTTTTATATTTATTTTATAAATACATATTACTAACAAGCTTAAGGAACTTAATTATTTTCTGTATTTGTGTTATATTCATTGTTCTGGAGACTAAAACCTTTGTGATTTTTTACTCCATTGGAGATTAAAATCTATGTGATTTTAATATTTGTTTGTGTCATTCTTTTACAGAGGTGATGAATGACAACGGAAACCAAGAATGTTCTTATATGCCAATGCATCGACAAGCCGAACAACACTGGCATTGGCACCGGCTGAAAATCCGAAAAAAATTTCGGGATTGATTTCAAGCGGTGGCATTAGAAAATATTCTTCTACTTGACGAATTTAAGTCTACAAAATTCATTAAGGAAGATGTTCCTGTTCTGGCCGAAGAAACTCCAGAGAATGAACGCTCTCTCGTGATTAAGGCGAGAAAGCATTCTGATTTTCTATGCAAGAATTACATTCTTAGCGGACTGGAGGATGATTTGTATAACATCTACAATAATGTGGGGACATCAAAAGATATATGGATTGCGCTTGAAAGGATACAAAACTGAAGATATCGGGTTGAAGAAATTCGTTGCTGCTAATTTTTTGGACTACAAAATGGTAGATAGCAAGACTGTTATTACCCAAGTCCAGCAATTGCAAGTGATTATTCACGGTCTCCTTGCTTGTCAAATTTCGCATTTTATACGTAAAAGTTTCGTTGTAAGTTAATCGACATAGACTCGGGGATGAGATTATCTTGAGGTTATATGCATTTAGGCTATTTATAACAAGCGATAAGTAAGTGCCATGAAGGCTAAAGTGTAAAAAAATCAAGTAAAATAAGTTCCATTGAAGGTTGTCAATTTGGAATAAAATATGGTCCGAACTATAATACCTAGTATATATGGACTAGTGTCATACAAGGTACTACGTGACTATAATAATAAGGTGTATAAGGTATGTTAAAAGTGAATAGTATTTTTAGTAAATTGAAATAATTCTTAATTATATGAATGATTGGTTCATTATTAAATAATAGGATATTATCTAATTAATTAATGAGTTGTGGCTAATTAATTAAAGAAGGTGGTTCAGACAAAACACCCCCACATGGCAGCAAAGCAATCCTAGAATTGTGACTCTTAAGTCACTATTCTATGTGTCAAGTCTTAAGAATGTGACACACTTCCATTTTAATAAAGGAAAGACACCTATAACGTGAGTCACACCCATTTAATAAAAGAGACATATATTCGTTCTTAAAAATCATGTCACAAAACCCATTCTTATACTTATTCAAACGTAAATGTTTGTAAGTCACAAACTTAAGTCACATAAGCAATATAAGATCTTCAACAATTCAAAGTAACGTGAGATTTTGCAGTTATAAGGAAGCACGGTGTAATTCTTTTCAAGAATATTATATGGATTTTTTTTATTCCGGTCTTGTCGTCATTTTTTTGTCATGGTTGTCGTGTGTTAGATAGAGGGATTGTCCGAAAAATCGGCTCAGATATTTTAAGGATATCCATTTTTTCTATTGGCATGATCTATACGATATTAACTGTCACAATCCAAATCCCGCACTCGTCGTGATGGTGCCTCTTGTGAAGACGAGGCCAGCCAACTAACCCAACTCGTCTTTTCAAAAAGAGTTAAACATAAACAAATAGCTTATATATGACTTAATAGTATTAATTAACGGATATATAATCCAACACAGCCCTAATCGGGGTGTCACAAGTCACGAGCATCTATCAGAATGTAAGTCCACTACAAGGTCAAAAAATATATATATATAAAACCGGAATAATGAACAAAAGAGAGAAACATGGTGCTGCGAACGCTGACAGTTACCTCCTTAACTCATATAACTCTGCCTCTGATCGGCCAAACCCACTACCCGGTGAATAGATACCTGCATCTGCACATAAAGTGCATGGAGTAAAGTGAGTACTCCAACTCAGTGAGAAATAAAGGTAAATAACAACCGAGCAGTAAGAAATCACGTAAAGCAAACCATCATATTGTATAGAAACAGGGTACAATCCTCTGAGAAAACAGTGAAGCTGTGAGATCTTTGGAAATATCTTGGATCAGTTTAAATCTCTTTTAAAAATGATCTTTTCAACAGTTACGAAATGATTTCAAAACAGTTAGTGCCGATAAGCACAAAAAATCCGCTCCTCGGGCACAAATACCACAGTATAACAGGTAAAAAGGCAAGTAAATATGCAAGATGAGCACATAAAAGTTCACCCCTCGAGCAATATCTCAAAACAGTACCAGCCCCTCGGGCTCAATATCAATCACTCAGAACAGTATGAGCCCCTCGGGCTCATTATCAGTCACTCAGCATAGCATCAGCTCCTCAGGCTCACTCTCAGATCATATGGGTACCCGCGCTCACTGTGGGTCTGCAGACTCCGGAGGGGCCCCTTACGGCCTAAGCGCTATGTCAACATAAGGCCTGAAAGCCTTCTCACATCAATCATACGGCCTGAAAGCCTCCTGAAATCACTCACAAGGCCTGAAAGCCTCCTCACATCACTCACAAGGCCTGAAAGCCTCCTCACATCACTCACAAGGCCTGAAAGCCTCCTCACGTCACTCAAGCCACCTCGTGGCACATAAATGTATCTCAGGCGCTCGGCCTCATATCACTCGGCATATCCTTACATATGGCCCTCGGTCTCACTCAGTCCGAAAATCATCACAAGCCCCTTGGGCATTTGTAAAACAGTAGTTCCCAGCTCAAATATCATTTAGAAATATCATTTGAGTTTCAAATCTGTATAAAAACGGCTGAGTTTGTAGAACAGTAGATATCAACAGGACTGAGTTCAAATAATAGATCAAAATAGTGATAAAATAGTGATAAAATTCCTCGAAGGGTTCAAATAATTGGCACGAAGCCCAAATATGGCAATCAGCCTAAATCATAATAATAACAAATAAGTTTCAGTCAAATACGCGGTAAAATCATCAATCGGGATGGACCAAGTCATAATCCCCAACGGCTCTCTACCCCACGCTCGCTAACCGGCGTTCAAGTCACCTCAATATAGCACTACGATGTGCAGTCCGGGGTTTCAAACCCTCAAGATATCATTTACAATCATTACTCACCTTGAACTGGTAAAATCTCTAGCTCGCGATGCCTTTACCCCTCAAATTGGCCTCCACACACGTCGAATCTGACCAAAACCACAATGAATATGTCACAATAGGCTAAGGGAACATAACCCAATCGAAAAGAATTGAAAATCATGAAATTTGCAAAACCCGAGCCCTGGGCCCACTTCTCGAAACCTAAAAATTTTTACATTAACGGATTCCTTATCTCGCCACGAGTCTATACATATCAAGAACTCCCAAATTCGAGCTCAAATGACCCATCAAAATCCAATTTGAAATACCAAAACTCAAGCCCTAGTTCTTCTCCCTTTTTGATAAATTTTCATGAATTTCTAGGTTGATTCTACCATTAAATCATGTATATAGGTCATAGAACTCACCTCCAATCAATCCCAATCAAAATCCCCTTCAATTCTCGTCCAAAAGCTCTCAGGGATGTTCAAAAATGGTGGAAAAATACCGTAGCTCCCGGAACAAAATGAAACCTTAAAACCCTTTTCTGTCCAGACACTTTCACTTTTGCGATCAACAAACCGCTTCTGCGGTTTCTGCTTTTGCGGAAATTATTCCGCTCCTACGGAGTTCCACTATTATCCAGGACCGCTTCTGCGGTCTAAATCCGTTTTTGCGGATGCCGCATCTGCAAAAATCCTCCAATAGCCAAAATCTGCACCTGCGATGCCCCTCACCACATCTGCAGTCCTATTTCCTCAGATGCGGAAATACCAAAACCAGCAAAACTCAGTAATAACACAAGTCCAAAATTCATCCCGATGGCCATCCGAAATCACCTCGAGGCCCCCGGTACCTCAACCAAAAGTGCCAACCCATCCTAAATATCATTCAAACTTGCTCCAATTATCAAAACACCACAAACAACACCAAAACCATCAAATTACATCGGATTCAAGCCTAAGTTCTTCTAAAACTTCGAAACACACATTCGATCAAAACCCAACCAAACGACGTCCGAATGACCTAAAACTTTACACACACATCCCAAATCACTCAGCGAAGCTACAGCAACTCTCGAAATTCTATTCCGACCCTCGGATCAAAATCTCACCTATCAACCGGAACTCGCCAAAATACTAACTTCGCCAATCCAAGCCTAATTCTACACCGGACCTCCAAAATCACTTTCGATCACACTCCTAAGTCACAAATCATCTAACGAAGCTAACCAAATTATAAAAACTCTGATCCGAGATCATATACAAATAAGTCAACTCTCGGTCAAACCTTTCAAATCCAAAGCTTCCAACTGAAGGATAACAAAATTTAAATTCCATTATGCGGGTAAATTAGGTTACAAAGATCTGCAAATAGATGTTAGAGCACGAAAAGAAAATAAATCGATAAGTGAAGCTATGGGAGGTGGAGGCCTGGGGAAGAGGCCAGAGAAGGGGAAAGGGACAGATGATCTGATGACTATACACAAGTCAGTGCAATCACTTCCAATAGGGGCCTTACTCATTTTTTACCATAGATCATATGCTAGCAAGGAGACATAATAGTATCAATAATTCATCAAAACTAAGATATTTGGATTGACTTATTTTAAGTATTTTTAAAACAAAATATTTTTTGTAGTGTTTGGATAAAGTAAAAAGTGCTTTTAAGCACTTATTTTTAAGTTAAAATAATTTTTTTTTAAAAAGTCAAAAGTAAAGCTAAAATTCCTAACTCATGATTTGTGTTTAAGAATCACTTAAAATAAGCTCTCCAAACGCTCTTACTTATTTTTCTGTGGTCGTGTGCACTCAATCATACTGTTTATGTGTAGATCAAGCATCCAATTACTACTCTATGCTAGTATTTTCCCTGCACTACTTTATCTGTGCAATACACAGTAGGGTATAAATTTGCGGTAAGTTCAATATTTCCTATTTCTTTTTTAACACCTTGCCAATTTGTTTCAGGTCGGAAAAAGAACAAAAATATAGTAATTATATAAATTAAGCAAATAATATTGTGTTATCTCCATAGCTATGATGTTGGAATTTTAGATTCATAATGTATCTCATAAGTGAGAGACCCGTATCAAAAATTTTAATTTAATGGGTTCAGTTTTAGATTGTTACAACTAACCCCACAGTTTTGATAATATATACAAACCCATACTTATATATTCCATTGGATATCAGATGAGAATTTAATAAGTTAACACATTAGAGTTACCAGCGATATAGTTGATACAATTCTACATTTAGGACTTTGTACTGAAAATACCAAAAACGCCATAATGTAATAAATCTTACATATGATTTATTTCTTGGCTAGTATCAAAGATAGTCGACGTTATAGCTATATATTTTATGGGTGTTGGCAAGCATAACTAATTTCATTAAAAGTAGTGCCAGTGGGTAGCATCTTTTTCATGTGTAAGATTTCTCTCGAGTCAAAAGCGAATGTAAAATGCCATTGCAGTAAGTTTGTGCGCAGCTGATACTGTTGTAATAAATTATTATTAGGAGGAGATCACCTTTTTTCTTTTTCATTTTTCTAATGAAAATCAAAACTCCTGACGCATGCATGTAACACGTTTCCACATGATGATGTTTACGGTACAACTTTGATAGTCAATTTTTTTTTTTTTTTTTTTTTTAAAAGTAATCATGCCCAAAGTTTAACAGGTTGGTGGAACAGTATATATGTCTAAGGTTCAATCATTCTAGTCCGCACTAACCCACTTAAAAGATTAGATTACTCGCATTACGTACTAGCACAATAACAAATAAGTTTGGTCAAACAATATAGAAGAAAAACTAAAGGACAAACACACGAATTTAATTGAGTTAATAACTTTTAATTAACACACAAATGAATCATTTTTTAGTACTAAACTTTAAGGTTTCAAATTAAGGAGAAAAAACAAATATAAAGATTGTTTCGAGTCTAGTAGGTTAAATTACCCTCATACCACTCAATCCATTTTAATATCAAATAAACTTCACATTATCACGTCATATCAAACGTAAATATACTTTCCCGGCAACAAGCTAAATAATTGTATTATAAGCAGTTAAAAATTAAAGTGATCATACATATATACTCCTATTACTTAACCAAGATAAAGGTATATATGTAATTTAGACACATATTTTGCATTAATCGGCTTGCTGAAACACCCATTAACCCGCCGAACTAGTACTTTTCCGATACTTAAATTTTCTATTGCTTTTGTTTTCATCGATCTATTGGTAATATGATACCAAATTATTGACCGCATGCAAGTGCTACGTATACAGTTTTCTGTTTTGTTTTAAACGTGAATCAAAATGTTGTGACTAAAAAGGCTAAAAAACAAAAGGCATATAAGCACTTAAAAGATACTACTACCTACAACTTGTGGCTGGGGCCTGGAGTGAGAGCAAATTACTGTACTACACAGTCTCCTTGTCTCCACATTAATTTATTGTCCACATTCACATTACCTGAACAGAAAAAAGCGTACTATTGAGATGGAAATCTGAGTGCCATTTTTACTCTACTAACTAGTATAAATAGATCCATGTATTTCAAACTGGAACGCACAACGGCCTCTCTTATCCTTCTTCTTTCTTAATAATTATCACAATGGCGAGCACTTGCAACAAGTCTTTCTGCAGCAACTATATGCTGCTAAAACCAGAGGAATGTAGTGTATTAGACTTGACACGTATCTTGTTTTCCGGTAAAATATTGGGACAAAAAAAATTCCTAGACTGCCCTGATCAAGAAATGACTAAGGTGTCATTTCCACAAAGATGGATAATTTTTATTTCCATCCTAGTCCAAAAGATTTTACAGTCTACTGCTAATCCTTTGGCAGGGTTTGGCAATGCTATTGAGCACTGGCTTAACCTTCTAAATGTTAACGGCGGCTTCCTCCGTCTTGTTTTCAACGGTACTGCCCTACTTGAAGTTGTTAATGCTACTCATTATCAATTCTTTAGTATTATAAGATTTTTTTACACTAAAATTTCATGTTATCTTTTAACTATATATTTAATTTATATTTGTGATAATTTGTAGGTAAAGTTGTAGGGCCGAATAAGGAATCAGCGACCTTCTTGTCTTTCATTGGAAATATGGATAAAAGGGTTGAGCTAGATAATAAGAGTGTTGAATTTGGACGTAGAAGATACCTTGAGGCAATAAGTATGATGGCTGCCAAAGCAGCTTACGAGAACAAAGCATATATTGAAACTACGGTCAAACATCACTGGAAGGTAAACGCACTATCATATTTTATTTTCTCTTTTTTTTTCTTTTAATGAAAAGGATATATGTTTAGATCTTGCGTTCTCATGTTTCAATTTTCTATATGCAGATGGATTTGTTGGGCTCCTTTGACTTCTGGAATGGTAAGATACGTATAGCAAACATTACAATTATATAATTCAAGCCAAAGAAAATAAAAAAGGTTGTGTTAGTGTGATTATTGGAAACAGGAAAAAGAAATATTTTATGGTGTTTGGCGGGTGATTTGACAAAGAAAGTTATTTCACTGAAGATTATCTCAAACCCAAAAACTAGTTGAAGGATTGACCAAATAACACAATCACATGGGACTCTGACACCTTGAGTACCATCAACCACTTGCAACCATCAACAATATTCGAATAGTGGCTATTGCCGCTAATTAATCTATTTCAATTTGTATGGTAATCAAATTTTATGGCGATTTCCAGGCCGAATTAAAGGTGTCTAACGGGCCGGGTTGACTCGGAACCGGATCGGCCCAGAACGATTCAAACCGGAATCGGACCGGCCCGGTTCATAAGGGGCCGGGTGGGCTGGGTAGGAGGGGTAGAGGAGGTTGTACCGTTTATTATTTTTTACCGGTTAACCGGACCCGTTAAACCCGGTCCAATGAATAGTGCCTCTAACCAGTTTAACCGGCCCAGTCCGGACCAGCCCAGACCATGAATATACCATAATCTACCATGAATATACCAATTATTGTATACTAATTAACATAATTTAAAGTTGTTGGAATTTAACATATAGTGTATATATTTAGGGTATAAAACTATAAATGTTAAAATCATAGAATATGATGGTAACGTATTATTTTTAAAATATGCTATATATGCGTTATTTTAAGATTTTAAGACAATTTGTGTTATTTTAAATTATTAGACGTATTTATGCTTAATGTTTTAGTTTGTTAGATTAATTTGAAGTATTATTAATTTATTATGCATGAAAATTTAGTTTTACTATTTATTTGTTAATTTACTTTTTAAATGCAAACTTTAATTTTTTAATTTTGAAATAAATGTAGCACTTGCAATTTATAAGTGCAATTTTTTCCCATCTTCTTGTATTCTTTATATTAATACAAAGTACTAATATAACTTACAATAATTATACAAAATATTAAAAAAATATTAAATCCGGTCCGGCCCGGCCCCCTCAATCCGTAACCCGTACGATTCATTTTTTACTCGGATTAACCCGAACCCGTTAAATCCGTTAAGAGCAACCCGGAACCCGGCCCGAACGGGTCCAAATAATACTGCCCGAACCGGCCCGGCCCACCCGATTAACACCCATAGGCCGAATCTTAAAGCTAAGAGTTCTGCACAAATATTTTAGTGATATGGATTAAAAATTAAGAGAAATTACAAGGAAAATGACTTATAGTCATGAGTGAAATAAGTTAATTTTCCATTAACTTTATTCTAAAAATTTGACTTTAATTTATCCATCATAACAAATATGCTTAACGCCTCATTTGTTTTTCCTTAATGGAGGTCTGAATCTTAATATTTAAGATCTCAATCATTAAGTGTAATTGTTGTTTAGGTTTGAATATTAATAATCCAGATCTTAACCATTAAGTCTATTTATTTTTTAATTTTACAACCACTTAATGAGTCTGAATAAATTTTAAAACATCATCTTAATATCATTGAGATGTTATACATTCAAGAATTTATGTAAAATATGACATTTCACCATAGCTCCTACACTTTCATCACTAAGCACCACCACCATTGTTGTCGTTGTTCCCCACCATTATAGACTGCCACCCCGCTAGGCACCACCGTTACTACCAATCCTCAGTCACAACTGACATCGCTGTCAAGCACTGATTTTAGTTGTCACCACCACTAGCCATCATTTACAATCATCACCATCAATCAATATTACCACAACAATCATCGATAACCACTAACAGGAATTGCTATATGTCACCTATCGCAGTTATCAGTCACACAACCATCAATCGCCATTTTTAACTACTATTGTTATCCACCATCTACTATCCATAATCACTACCATCAACCAACACCATCCATCAGCTACTGCACAGTCAGCACCTACAACCACAACCTTTTGCCATCACGGCCACTAACTACCATATAATTTTTTAATGATATTTTACTAATTAGTACTCCATCGATTTCAATTTAAATGGCACACTTTCCTTATTAGTCTATTCCGAAAAGAATGACATAATTCTATATTTGAAATAATTTGACTTTAAACTTTTTATTTTACCCACTTTACCTTTAATGAGAAGCTTTTAAAGTCACACAAATGTCCTGGCCCTACAAAGCTTTTAAACCCTTAAGCTTTTAGGATCATATGTTTTAAAAAAAAAAAATTTCTCTCTTAAACTTTGTGTGAAGTCAAATTACATCATGTACATTGAAATGGAGGGAGTATTATTTGATTGAATTTATATTTAGTAATTTTTAGATAAAGAAAAAATTTATAGTTTCAAAGAAAATAACAGTCTTAACCATTCAGTATTCGGATCTTAATATAAGACCTTAATATTCATATGTGATTCGGATTGAGACGTTCTAATCAATATTCACACACTAATATGTGAATTCGGATTTTTACATTTTCTTCTTCTTCTTCTCTCTTTTGATTTTTTCCTCATCTTTTTTATGGCTTATATCAGATTATGAAGGAAAAGCTACAACACAAGCATTTGTGCTTCAAGATAAAA
This sequence comes from Nicotiana glauca, assembly GCA_026770625.1. Classification (NCBI taxonomy): domain Eukaryota; kingdom Viridiplantae; phylum Streptophyta; class Magnoliopsida; order Solanales; family Solanaceae; genus Nicotiana; species Nicotiana glauca. The sequence continues at coordinate 176,199 of MU690310.1, forward strand.
AGGTCGACCCGGAGCTTATTGTTGTGGCATTTAGAGGAACAGAATTCTTCAATTCTGATGATTGGATCTCAGATTTTGATCTCTCTTGGTATGAGATTCCTGGTATGGGCAAAGTTCCTGCGGGATTTTTGAAAGCTCTTGGGTTACAGAAGAACCTGGGATGGCCCAAAGATATTGTACAAACAGATAATAATCAGCCATCTCCAGCATACTATTACCTAAGAAAATTGGTCAAGCAAATTCTACAGAAGAATGAAAAGGCAAAGTTTGTGGTTACTGGTCATAGTTTGGGTGGAGCACTTGCAATTCTATTTCCTGCAATATTGGCATTTCATAAGGAATCCTTGCTGTTGAAAAGATTAGAGGGCATTTATACATTTGGACAGCCAAGAGTTGGAGATGAAAAATTCGGTGAATATATGAAGAAGCAATTAGCAAAACATGACGTTCCATACTATAGGGTTGTCTACAGCAATGACATGGTACCAAGATTGCCATATGATAATTCTACCTTCATGTTCAAGCATTTTGGAACTTGCTTATACTATAATAGCCTCTACAAAGAAAAAGTAAGTACTCTTTGAACTTCTAAATATGTGACACGGATTTAGCCCATACGAAGATATAACTCGTTCAACCTTGAAAAAACAGGTAAGTTGGGTTTGCCCAACTTATTGTTTTTAACTTATTTTAAGTAATTTTTAATTTATTTTAAATACTTTTTGACTTTACCAAACTGAATTGAATTATACCATTTCAATCTTGGACGAGTTAGGTATATATATTCATTGATGGATCATTTTAGACATAGTCAATGTTAGTCTACCTAAAAGGTTGGGCCCATTTGGGTTGCATATGTGGCTAAGATTGAAAAGAAAATGAGATTTTTGGGTCTGACCCGTTCGATATAGTCTATGTTAAATAGTAAAAATTGCACGTTTGATATAGTCCTATTTGGTCACCCTCATTTAATTTATATCTATTTTTTTTAAAACACTTGTACTCACTTTTTAAACAACTTCAGCTCCCTTTTTCCTCCTCTCCCTTTCTCCTCTTCCTCCTCCTCCTCAAAATTATATCCCAATGTTAGACCAAATACGTGCTATTTACCATGAATTAACCAGTAACATGGTTTCAAGCAAAAAGAAAAAATATATTATAATTTGTTTCTATTTACCGAAGGCATTGGCGAACAAAGTTATCTGATTGTTTACTTAGTTAACTCTACTTAAGGAAAACATAGTTTACTTCGTTAACTTCCAGTTAAGCAAAACATAATTTACTTTGTTATTGCACTAGTTTCATCTGGTGAGGTACTAGCTAATACAAGACGAGCAACTGTATGTAATATTAATAGGTGGTAAAAAAACTTCAGCTCTAGTATGTAATATTAATAGGTGGTAAAAAAATTTCAGCTCTAGAGCTGAAGTTTTCAGTTACAACACAAAAACTTTAGTTCTAGAGCTGAACTTCAGGCCCGGCTACTAGAATGCTGAAGTTTTACGTGATTGTCTTTGCTACTTCAGCCCCGTATGCTGAAATTATACAAAAAAGCGGGTACGCTTGCAATTTTTTTTGCAAAGCGAGCACAGATTTTGTGACACAAAAAACGGGTGTAGATGCAAATGCCCTTATTAAATAAGAAAAAAGTTTCACTAGTTTATTTAGACAATTAACTATTTTATAAAGGGAAAGTTTCATAAATACAAGATCTATAAGAGTTAATTACATAACATACAACTAATTTTCATATTACAAATTGTGCAACTATATAGTGTATATAATATTATTAAGTAGCATAACTGTTTAAAACCCAAAACACTCCCCTCCACGGGCGGGATATGGTATACAAGCATTTAATTAAAAAATTATATTCTATAAATATATTTAATGTTTATAGCAAAATATTTAACTCGTTACTTTCTACCCTTAAACCACTAGATATGTTATTCAATTATACTATTTTTTTCCTCTATACTATGATACATGATATTCTCTTCCCCCATTCCCCAAAACCACTATACTAAATCTTAAAATTCCCCTTACCCCCATTACCTAATATTAGTCAAAAACCTCCTCCTCTTACACTTTGAAACGACCCTTCAGATCTTCAATATAAGGGAAGGGAGGTCCAAAACACATAAACAAAGAGAAAAAGAGAGAGGACGTAATAGATTTCGAGCCATATGAGCCAAAATTGGGCAAGAAATAATTCCTACTGAGAAGCAGACTTCTGTGGCTCCTCAACAAGTTCAAACAGCCAACCAATTTGCAATACTGAGGTAGAAAATAGTGAAGCCAACGAGAACAATCAACTGGCTTTGGTAGAAGGAAATTCTGGGCAAGGATCTATACAGAATGTTAGAGATATTGGCAATCTTAATCCTGCAGCATCACCTTTTAATCCTACTTTTCCTAGTAAAGATAAGTCACCGAGAAATCCCTTTTCCACTTGGAGGTTCTCCCAGAAGAGATTATTGTACATGATCAATAATATTAAAATTAAAATTTGGAGACAGTGAATTTTGAGCCAGAGGAAGACAATACGAGGGACGAAGATCTGCTGAGTTTATGGTTTTTGCGATGAAAAGAGTTGCTGGTTATTGGTTTTCGTTGTATTTTCATGTATTTCACTGTATTCATTGTCTTTTTTTTTTCATTGTAATTCAATATATCTCGTTGTATTTCATGTATTTCATTGTATTCACTGTCTTTTTTTATATTGTATTTCAATGTATCCAGCGGGATACATTGAAATATAATGGAAAAAAAAAGACAATGAAATACATAGAATACGGCGAGATACATTGAAATACAATAAAAAAAAGATAATGAGTACAATGAAATACAGTGAGATACATTAAAATACATTGAAAAATATATTAATAGAAAATTCAAGTTGTTCAACCCCCAACTCCGTCGTCTTTGTTCAAGAACAACCCCAATGTCGTTTCGTTGAAGCAACATCAGTATCCAGTCATCGTGGACTCCTGTTGTCGACGATTAGTACGTAATTACCGGCAAAATAACTGAGGTTTTTGTTGATCCAATATGTTGCATCAGATAATGAGATTGGGAGGCTGAGGGCGGCGATATCAATAAATAACGGTCACGGTCGAAATGGTGACTGTGGCAATTGCTCCAGTGTCTGGCGGAGGAGAAGACATCAGGAAGTAGAGAGAAAGAGAGAGAGTAGATATGGAGTAGGGGATAGGAGAAATTTGAAGGATATGAGAGAGAAAAATAATACAAAGTTTATTTTATGGCTTAAGAGTAGGAGATGACCATAAATAAATATTTGGCTATAAAAAATCAAAATGTAACTATGGAATATAATTTTTTAAAAAAATATTTATTTAAAATAAATAAAGTATCAACATTTGCTAACTAATCCTTTATTAAATCAACCTTTTTAATTCACCCAAATATGACTCAACCTGTCTATTTGAAATCCCTGTTATATAACATGGCACATACAAATTAAAGGCGAATCAATAGCAGAATAATTAAACTACAAACACGCAATTTATAAGATTGGATAGGGAAAAAATTGTTTTACCTACTTAATCTTTATCTATGTGAGTATATGTGATGATTATATATGCTGTTGGAATGTAGATTTTAAGTGAAGAGCCAGACAAGAATGGATTCTCTGTGTTACTGATTATACCAAAGATGATAAATGCGGCATGGGAGCTGATGAGAAGCTTTATTTTACCTCTTCCGTGTTTAGCCGGACGGAACTACAAGGAAGGTGGGCTTCTTCTTCTCACGAGGGTGGTAGGCTTGCTACTCCCAGGTGTACCAGCTCATTGTCCTCAGGATTATGTCAACTCCACGAGGCTGGGATCACCTGTACATGAGCAGCTATATGCTAACGGTGATGGAGCAAAGTATCAAAAGATTGGCGTTATCACATCTTAAGAAATTAACTAGCCTCTCTCTGCTTTTTTGTTCTTATTCATTTTTTTCCTTGCACCAGTTTGGATCATATTGTTTGTGTTCAGAGTTATCTAAGTCGGAATTTGAAATTTATGGGTTTGGGATTTAATCCGTTTAAGTTACTGTGTTCTAAATTAATAATTTGTATATATTGAATAGAATTTTAAGATAAATATAGGGGTATAATTTAAAGCTACTGGGTTCGTTCGAATCTATGCGTCGGCAGCGCAGTGCTAATGTAACGCCCGATAAATAATACTCCTATTGTTGCTATTTTATTTATTGTTTGAGTTTTATGCAGTGATGATGTGAAAAAATATATTTCCAGAAGCCACTTAAATGCAGATAATTTTATATGATAAACATTTATTAGGAACCTCGAATAAATTGCAAATAGCCTGGTATAACAGACTAATGTTCTTTTAAACGATTGATCACTCTGGTCTCTGTATAATTGTTTACTACGAAAATGGTAAGGACACGAAATACTATTAGAATAATTAATTTACTTTGTTTTCTATTCAGCTGTTATTTACATCAACTATTCATATTTCTATTTGACTATCAGTAACCCGAGTTCTTCTAATATAAGCTTTGATCGAAATCCCAATTTTTAGTTAAATAAATTAGTTTTGTTACCGGAAATCTGATAATTTATTCCTTCCTAAATTAACTTTTTTGTCAAATCAATCATGTCAAATGTCAACGACAACAATTAAAGAGACTGTCAACTCCAATAGAATCAACAAGATGATCGAACCCCGATTCCTTCCCCACGAAATTCTCCTCGACAATCTCGAGAAGGAACTTCTGATAGATCTCAATCAAATGCAAATGATCAATTGGATAATGATGAGGCAATCAACGAAGCTTTGCAAAAGTTAATCGCTCAACAGGTCAGCAAAACTCTTGAGGCTTTCGCTAACTAGTTGTCGGTTACACCACCAACACCAACTCTAAATAACAATACTTTGGAAAATCCTCGTTCTGGACTCGTTAATTCAGGCAGTGGTGGAACATCCAGCGAGTCTCGTGATGGAGAACCAGGTAACATATTCAATTTTGATTTACAAAATTTAGTATTAACTTTGCAGAAACAGCTCAAGGAGTAAAGCAACCGCATAGAACAAATGCATGGAGTACCGCCTATAATCAAAGGAATATATATGGACAAATATTCACAACAACCTTGGAAGCCAAGTGCTGCTCCTCTACCAATTTCGAAGAAATTTAAGATGCCCGATATTCCAAAATATGATGGAACCACTTATCCACGAGACTATGTGACTGCATTCACAACTGGAATAAAGGGCAACATTTAACCAAACAAGAAATTGATTCAGTATTGGTCAAAAAAATCGGTGAAACACTCACTAAGGGAACATTAACATGGTATTCTCTTTTACCCGAAAATTCTATAAATTCTTTTGCTGAGCTTGCAGATTCATTTATCAAAGCGCACTCAGGAGCTCAAAAAGTCGAAAAAAGAATGGAGGATATTTTCAAAATAAAGCAAGGAGATTCGGAACTGCTCAGAGAATTCGTAAACAGATTCCAGCATGAAAGGATGATGTTGCCACGCGTACCTGATAACTTGGCAGCTATGGCTTTTACCAGTATTCTAAATGAGAAGAGTTGGAGGCCACGAGATGACTCAAGGAAAGTATACGTGAAAATTCAGCAACAACTTGGAATGATATTTACAACAGATACAGCACGAAGCTGCGGATAGAAGAAGATACCATCACTCAGTCTCAAAAAGAGGAAAGGGTAAGTTCAAGGCGTGCTGAAATTGAAAAACCATCCGGTAAAAACATGTACGAGCCCTAAATGGGACCAACAGGAAGAGACTCGCGTTCAAAACAGGATAACTCAAGGTACGATCATACAGAGAGAGAGACAGAGAGTCAGGCTCGTCATCAAGGTTGGGGAAAGAACGAAATGCACGAGAGACGCATGGTGATGACAGAAGCTCTAAGGCGAAAATCAGTGGTTATAGTTTTAATGTAAGCACATCCGAATTGGTGGCTATTTAGAGGAGCATGGGCGACAAGGTACGCTGGCCAAAGGAAATGAGATCAAACCCAAACAGGCGAAATCCTGATCATTAGTGCGAGTTTCACCATGATCACGGTCACAAAACGGCAGATTGTAGATTTCTGTAAGGTGAAGTTGAACATTTATTGAAACAAGGGTATCTAACTGACTTATTTAGTGAAAAAGGAAAGCAAGCACATATGAAAAACAGACAGGAGCCTCCAAAACCCCCTTCACCAAAAAGTACAGTTAATGTCATCAGTGAGGGAGAACAGATCAATGGCATAACAACAGCCAACAAAGTTTCCAAAATTACAGTCACATATGGGAAGCGAGTTCGACATGTTTTGGAAGAATAAAGTATTACGTTTGATGATGCAAAGCAGATGACGTACTAACCCCACACAATGATGCACTGGTAATATCTTTACTTGTACATGACACTAATGTGAAATGAGTTTTGATTGATCTAGGCAGCTCCGTGAATAGCATTCTATTAAGAGTGGTAAACGAAATGCAAGCTGAAGATAAGTTGATACTCAAGGCACACACCTTATCAGGTTTTGACAACTCGAGCGTTGTAACAAAAGGGGAGATAGTACTCATCACATTCGCAGAAGTAGTTGTCAATGACGCGAAATTTCAAGTGGTAGAGATGGACATGGCTTACAATATGATTCTCGGTAGATCACGGATTCATGAAATGGATGTTGTGCCATATACCCTGCACCAAGTTATTAAATTCCCTTCACAATAGGAAATACAACAAATCCGTGGTGACCAGCAAGCTTCCAGAAGTATCAATTCTGTAGCAGATTGAAGCACAAAAATCAAAGAAAAATAGCAATTACAGAATTCAGTTGAGGATGATGCAACACAAACCTTAACTGAACACGGGAAAACAGATGTAGATTCAAGGCCCGATATCATCCAAGAGCCAGAGGAAAATGAAAACATCAAAACAACGATTGAGGAATTGGAAGTTGTAGTACCATTCGCATCCTGGCCTGAAAGGAAAGTCTACCTTGGGACCAACCTTAGCCAGGAAATGAAAGGTAAGTTGATTGAATTTTTTAAAAACTAACGTGGATTATTTTGCCTGGTCCCATTCTGATATGACAGGGATACCTCCAGAAGTGATGACCCACAAATTAAATGAAGATCCATCATATCCACCTATCAAACAAAAGAAAAGAAAGCAAGGATCTTTCAAAAATCAGGTGATTCAAGATGAGGTACAGAAGCTTTTAAGAATTGAGTCCATCCGCGAGGTAAAATATCCAAATTTGTTAGCTAATACAGTAGTGGTACCTAAAAAGAATGGTAAGTGGCACGTTTGTGTAGATTATACTGACCTAAACAAAGCTTGTCCTAAAGATTTTTTTCCATTGCTGCATATAGATCAACTAATTGATGCCACTGCAGGACACGAATTATTAAGTTTTTTAGATGCATATTCAGGATATAATCAAATCAAAATGGATCCCATAGATGAGGAAAAAACTTCATTTATAACAGACATGGGGACTTACTGTTATAAAGTAATGTCATTTGGTCTCAAGAACACTAGAGCCACATATCAAAGGTTGGTGACTAAAATGTTTCAAGAACATTTAGGGAAAACCATGGAAGTCTACATAGATGATATGCTGGTCAAGTCACAATACGCAGGGGATCACATCCAACACTTGTCTGAAACATTTCAGATTCTACGCAAATTTAACATGAAGCTAAATCCCAAGAAATGTGCTTCTGGAGTATCGTCAGGTAAGTTCGTGGGATTTCTTGTTTCTAATCGTGGAATTGAAGTAAATCCCGCGTAGATTAAAGCTATTGAGAAAATTCCTGATACACTTACAAGTAAAAAAGAAGTACAGAGACTGACAGGAAGAATAGCAGCCTTGGGAAGATTTATTTCCAAATCCTCAGAAAAAGGCTTCAAGTTCTTTTCAGCTTTGAAAAGGCAAGATCAGTTCGAATGGTCTGAGGAATGTCAGCAAACGCTTAAAAATTTGAAAGTATACTTGTCAAATCCATCGTTGCTCGCAAAGCCAAAAGACGGGGAGAAACTACTCATCTACCTTGCTATTTCAGAAGTAGCAGTAAGTGTTGTTTTAGTTCGTGAAGACCAAGGTAAACATTCTCCAATTTATTATGTTAGCAAGTCATTATTAGATGCTGAGATTCAATATCCTCATCTAGAAAAACTTCCACTTGCATTTATCATGGCATTTAGGAAATTAAGATCTTATTTTCAATGTCATCCCATCTCTGTAGTAACTTCTTACCCCATACGTAATATACTACATAAACAAGAGTTATCATGTACATAAGCCAAGTGGACCATAGAACTAAGTGAATATGATATTACGTATCAACCTAGAACTGCAATAAAGTCACAGGTGTTAGCGGATTTTGTGGCAGATTTTAGCCAAGGGATGCAACTAGAAGCAGAAAAAGAACTACAGGTATTCAATGGGTCTAATATAGGAACTTGGACTTTATTTACTGATGGTTCTTCAAATGTAAAATGGGCAAGTCTAGGTATTTTTTTAGTACCACCTACAGGAGAAACCATACGAAAAGCTATAAAATGTCACCCTATTACTAATAATGAGGCAGAATATGAAGCTGTGATTGCAGGTTTAGAACTGGCACGTGAACTTGGTATAGAACAGGTCATAATCAAAAGCGATTCACAGCTCGTAGTTAACCAAATGCTGGGGACTTACACAGTCAGACAGACAAGAATGCAGCAATACCTGGAAAAGGCACATGATCTGGTTAGGCAATTCCAAACCTGAAAGGTCATGCAGATACCAAGAGAAGAGAATGTCGAGGCAGACGCCCTAGCTAATCTTGCATCTGCTGCAAAAGTAACAAATAATGAAAATGCTTCTGTAATTCATTTATTTCATTCTGTACTTGATCAAGACAAAAATGAGGTAAATTTTAATAATTTAACTTGGGATTGGAGGAACGAGATTTTCACTTTTTTGCAGTATGAAATATTACCTGAAGATAAGAAAAAGGCTCCAACACTTCGCAAAAAATCTGCTCGATATTGTTTAAAGTAAGGCAATCTTTATCGTAAAATATTCGGTGGTCCTCTAGCAAGATGCCTTGGACCTTCTCAAACAAAATATGTGATGAGAAAAGTACACGAGGTACATTGTGGAAATCACGCATGAGGAAGATCTTTAGTAAAAACCATGATTAGAGCCGATTATTATTGGCCCAAAATGGAAGAAGACGCGAAAAATTTTGTGGCTAAATGTGACAAGTGCCACAGATACGGTAACAACATGCATAGAACTGCTGAATTATTACATCCGGTCATTGTCCCGTGGCCTTTTATGAAGCGGGGAATGGATATCGTGGGTCCATTACCGCAAGCCAAGGGCAAGGTAAGGTTTTTATTGGTATTCGCTGATTATTTTACTATAAATAGGCAGAAGCAGGAGCTTTTAAACAGGTACGAGAAAAAGAGGTCAGAGATTTCATTTGGAGAAACATCATATGCCGATTCGACGTACCAAAAGAAATCATATGTGATAATGGCCCATAATTTTTAGGCAAGCAAATCACAGAATTTTTTCAAAGTTGGCAAATTAAAATGATTACTTCAACTCCTTTCCATCCGGTAAGTAATGGACAAGATGAATCAACGAATAAAGTCATTATCAGCAATTTGAATAAAACGTTGGAGGAATCTAAAGGCAATTGGCCAGAGGTGTTACCTGGAGTCTTGTGGGCTTATCGAACAACCGCCAAAATAAGTATGGGGGAAACACTGTTCTCTCTTGTATATGGAGTTGAAGCCTTAATCCCAGTAGAGATAGAAGAGTCAAGCACGAGGCATACACAAGCAACCGAGGATTCAAATGAAGAAGAAATGCTAGTAAACCTGGATTTACTTGAAGAAAAAGGGCAGTTGCATTAATAAGGATGGCAGCACAAAAATAAGTTATTGAACGATACTATAATCAGAAAGCTCGTCTCAGATACTTTGGGATTGGGGACTTCGTACTTAAGAGAGTTTTCCTATCCACGAGGGCAGCTAATGTAGGAAAGTTAAGTCCAACTTGGGAAGGACCTTATAAGATTCATGGAATCGCAGGAAAAGGAGCATATGAGCTTGAAACATTGGATGGCAAGATTCTACCCTCAAATTGGAATGTTGTTCATTTGAAGAGATATTATTTCTAAGGAAAAGAAATACCCATGGGCGGGTATCCCTATTAATTATTTTTATTTTTGAATTATTTAAATTTTAGTAACGATTTTAGATTATAGGTAAAAAGCTAGCCCGTACTAAATGATGAATTACGACCTGCAAGACACGCGGAAAGAACATAATTTTCGGTCTAGGGTTACAACTATTCTGATAGAAATTTAAAAGGGTTAAGAAGTCTTCATCTAAAATCGTACATTCGAGTCCCGTTTGTTTTTCCTTTTCAGGAAAAGGACCACATGAGAGGAATAATCAAGTGCTCGAGATTTCATACTTCAAAGCTCAAACACTTGGGGGACTATATAATATACATATGATATATGTGTAAATAAGGCAAAGAAGACTGAGAATAACTAATGTTCAAGTCAAGCCCAAAAGTCTACTCATCGAATGAATTAAGTTCAGAGCAAAGTTACGAGCCAATAACACAAAGCCAGTCAAAAAACCATAGAGATTTCAAAATTTTACGATAGCTAGGTTAAAGGCAATATATAGAAATGGGTTGTAAAAAAAACCCTTGGATGTTATTTCCTTTTTTGCAAATATGTTGTAAAGAAAACAGTTACGAAAAAGTTATAGAAGTTATTTAAATACATGTAAGATGTTTTTAAACTTGACAAAGTTCAAATGAAACTTTATCAAAGTTATTTCAAGAAACATGTGTGTTCCTATTTCTTTTATCGTACATTTACACCGTTATGAAGTTAAGACGTCTTCTTCATTAAGTGTCAAAAATAAAGCGCTTTCTTTTATAAATTCATGTTTGATTCAGATAACCATGAAGTTAACAAAGCATTTTTTTTAGAATGCAAAAAGATAAGACAAAACCCACGAATTAACAAATAAGACCTTGAATATAAAGGCAAGAACGAGCAAAATAGAAGCTCAAGACAATTAAGTTAAACAAAAACTTCTTAATATTAGGTTTAGATTAAGTATGAACCTAGTCGTAAACTATTTGTCATTTATACAAAATGCCCCGAAAAGGTCTAGGGACTTGTCATTTCCAAAAAACTAAACCCCCAAATGGGACCGGGGGTTAAAACCACATTCCACCAAGAAAAGAAAAAGTCACATTTCATAAACTTTCACTGAGGGGCTGAAGAAGGATCTAAAGCAGTATCACCAGCAACAGAAGGTTTGAGTTGGCTTGAAGGAGTAGGGGCATTCACCGTACCCATATCATCTTCAACATGCTCGGGAGTATCAGCCATGGGAGAGTAAAAATCTTAGCCTTGCTGAGTTTTTTCAATAGTCTCCTTTATCTTGGCTAACTCAACATCCAAATTTAAACCCTCTTGGCTAGCCTCCACAAGGGTATCGTGGCGTGTGTTTAAAATCTCCCAACTCACTTCGATAGCAGTCTTGTCCTCAAGAATCTCATAATCTCTCTCCCATTGATCAATCTCATTTTTAAGCTTTTCATTATCAGCCAAGGCAGAATCATAAGAAGCTTGCAAAGGAGCAAGTGAAATTTCTAAAAAACTGACCTTATCAGAAGACTCACGGAGATCTTTTTGGGTCTGAGTAAGTGTTTGCACAGGTTTACCGGCATAAACCTCTTTCTCACTTAGCAAAGCCTTCAACTCTCTAATCTCTTCACTGGCTTTGAAGAGTTGCTCAGAAAATGATGTCTCGAGGATATTTTTGTCCTTGTCAGATTGATTTGAGGAAACCTTCTCAACTGCTAACTCTGAAGTCAAAACCTTCAATTGTTGCTCTAAGGTGCACTTGCTTTCTTCTAACACTTCCATATCAAATTGAAGGCTTTCATATTGTTCTTTCTAGTTGTCAGCTTTAATTTGATAATCATGCATTAATTGCTCCATATGAGAAATCCTTTTCATCATCTCCGTGCCAATAAGATTTATCTAAGAAAGAAGAAAAAGGTAAGAACTTTAATAAAAGAAGGATGGAATAAAGTGTAAAAAGTAGTAAATACCTTTAATGATGACTGTACTATGTCATTCATTCAAGTCAAAGAGTTGTGACTTTCGAGCTTGGATTTCTCAACTGAATCGATCAGAGGTTTCAACCATACGTCAGGCCGACCTGACTTTTTTAAAAGGTTACCATCGGTAGGGACCTCGATGGTAATATGCTTCATCGTTCCACCTCCATTCGAGGAACCAACCTCAGTATGAGAAATAGTAATAGGGGGAACCGTGGAAGAAGTCATTACAACTTGGGGCGGAGCAGCAACGGTAGCAGTCACAACTGGCAAAGAACATGTCATAAGAACAGGCATGATAAAGGAAGCAAGGGGTACTTTATCAGAAACTAAATCCAAATTGTCATTATCAAACCCACGAGAGAAAAGCTGATCAACAGAGTCACGAGCTGCCACATGAGTATCATCATTAGAGCTCACCAAGGTGTCTTCAACAGTCTCGGCTATAGGAACAAAATGGGAATGGGACGCTTCATCGTCTGAAAAAATGCGTCTTCTGGATCGTGACCTTTTTATCAAGCAACCTCCATCATATTCCTCCTCTTCTTCAGAATCTTGGACTGCTGCAGCCTTCCTTTTCAATGAAGAACCCAAGATTATCTTTTGAGCTCTTTCCAAAGAAACTCTAGAAGCTACAACAGCATCAGTACTTATAGCTCGAATGGGAAATCCTGATAAAAAGAAGGATCAAAACAAATTCTAAAGGAAATATGAATGAAAGCATGAAGAAGATATGAGAAAAGCATTTACCATAAGTTTTCACCTTCCAACCAAACCTATGCGAAAGGGATTTCCAAGATCTACCTTCCATCAGAGCAACACTCAATAACTTTCCTATCCAACCATGAAAATTGGTAATCTTATCAACAGGTCCCATGGTTGTTGAAAAAGAGAAAAAGTTAAACAGTAGCGGGAAAAACAAAGGGAAAGGATAAAGAAGGTTATAACAAAAAACTCACGTGCAAATTCCACTTTTCAGGAAATGGAACATCTCTTCGTCTACTAAACTAACAGTGGGTGCAGCAACAAACCTAGCATACCAGCCACAGTCCTTATTGTCCTCTAGGCTAACTAACACTCTATTACTTCTCGCAACTAAAGTAAAAATTCCATGGCGGAAAAGCTTCGGGGAGTAGAGATGAATCAAATGGAAAAAATTAAAAGGCACGTTGGCCAGCCTTGTTAGATGTCTTAAGCAGGCAATAGCCTTCCACATAATGGGGCCAATCTGTCCTAGACAAACATTGAAAAAATGACAAAATTCAATAATAACAGGATCAATGGGTTGTTTAAAATTCAGTGTAAAGGGATACGCATACACAAAAGAAAACCCGATCAAGTAAGATGTGATTCTTTGGTTCGCATTGGAAATTATAATAGGGAAATCAGGTTTTCAGTGGCAATCCCTTAGAAAAATAGAGATCAGACCTCCGGTTATTTGAGATGGGTAAATATCAGCACGATATAAAGAAGACATAGAAGAAACTTGGTTTCTGATCGATTCTCTATCATTGTAAAAAGATAGTTCAGCGAGGACAATTTCATCTACTAAAGGCTCACGACCAGGTTTATTAGAATCTTTACTTCTAGATGAAGATCTATGGGAAAGAGAACCCCTAGTTCTAGAAGGGGGAGTAGAACTCATTGGAGGTATAGAAGAACCCCTTACAGATGAAGACCCTAAACTACGTAATCTTCCTCCTCTTCTACTTCTAACGGGAGCAAGAGGAAGATTATCAACAGTGGGGACTCTTCGAGGGTTAGGGTTTGAAGAAGACATGACAGTATGAGGAAGAAGAAAACAAGAATGAATATTCTAAGGTATGAAATTTTTTTATGAGAAAGACAAAGACAAAAGCTATATTTATACTCAGAAGCAACCGTCAAAGAAAAGGTGTAATGATGAAAATGTCATGATGGAAGCTGTCGCTTTGTAATTGGTGAAGCCGCACAAAAGCCCTAAAAGATGCTGAAAATTTGCAGAACCAATCAGAAGATGCCACGCGTCACGAGCATTAAATGGAAGTGACACATAAAGAATCAGTTTCAGAGAAGATATAATGGCGGCAAAAATTCCCGCTTTAATGAGATCCACTTCTCAAATATTCTATTAATGAATAAATGGCAAGTGGGGGGACTATCTGTATTGGGAAAATTGAATTAATATGTCGAGTTAATTATGTGGTGACATGTCATGACATGTGGATTGGTAAAGGAATGACAGTTGGCAAAGAATAGTTGAAGAGACACGAGATTTAGCAGGTACGGGCAAAGATACAGGAAAGCTAGAAGGATAGATGCTCGAACCTCTTAATATTCTGAAGAGACGTCAGAAGAATGATCCTAAATAGAAAAAGGGATATAGATACATATTATAGATAATTAATAGGCAATAATTACAGAAAACGTTATAGAATCTGTATTGAATCAGTTTCGATTGTCAATTATAACGTTACATTAAATATCATCAATTGTCCATAGTGGCTCCTTTATGAAAGGAGAAAACGTATCCTTGAGAAATAGCTATAAAAGGTGAGGAATGAGCATTTGTAAGGACGCGAAATACTATTGGAATATACTGATTTACTTTGCTTTCTATTTAGCTGTTATTTACATCAATTATTCCTATTTCTATTTGATTATTAGTAACCCGAATTTTTCTAAAATAAGTTTTGATCGAAATCTCAATTTTTGGTTAAATAATCATCACTATTCTGAGGTCGACTCCGATTTCGCCGTATAGAACAAATTAAATATCCTTATCCTGGTAAAATAGATTCCTTAGGGCATAAAGAAAGAAAATGTTTATTTAATCAGTGGAATGTGGCAGGAGCACTTGGGTTCTAAACTTTGAAACTTTCCTTTGGGCAATTGCATCTATACCCGCTTTTTGTGCCACATTTTAACCTGTGCCCGCTTTGCAAAAAAAATTGCAAGCGTACCCGTTTTTTCACATAACTTCAGCCCAAGAGCTGAAGTTTTTCTTTTGTACTGGAAAACTTCAGCTGAAGTTAACTTCAGCCCACGGGGCTAAAGTTTTTCTTTTGTACTGGAAAACATCAACTGAAGTTAACTTCAGCCCACAGAGCTGAAGTTTTTCTTTTGTACTGGAAAAAGCTTAAGTTTTTCAGTTATAAAATAAAAATTTAAGCAGTTTTCCAGCTTAAGTTTTCAGTTATAAAATAAAAACTTAAGCAGTTTTCCAGCTTAAGTTTTTCAGTTATAAAATAAAAACTTAAGCTCTAGAGCTTAAGTTTTCTAGTTATAAAATAAAAACTTAAGCAGTTTCCAGCTTAAGTTTTCCAGTTATAAAATAAAAACTTAAGCTCTAGAGCTTAAGTTTTCCGGCTTAAGTTTACAGTTATAAAATAAAAACTTAAGGAGCTGAAGTTTCCCAGTTATAAAATAAAAACTTCAGCTCTAAAGCTGAAGTTTTTGTTTAGTAACCGGGAAACTTCAGCTCTCAAAGGGAAGCTGAAGTTTTTTAAAAAGTGGGTACGGATGCAAACAAAAAGATAAAGCGGCTACAGGTTAAAAGAGGGCGCCCAAATAGGGCGCCCGTGCAATTTTTACACTTTCCTCGGTGGGAAGTCTAGCTTGTGGATCAGGAAGAAAAGATGTTAATTCCCTCACCATATTTTAATATATTGGCTTTACTAACATGTCAATCATGTTACTCAAAAAAACCGATTAACTAAGACTACCAGTTTGGCCTAGTATATACACGTTATTTGTGTAATCTGACAATTATCAAAAAACATACTTTTGATCTGGAAAAGATCCAGACAGTGTGTATAAGTGGATTTCCACGGTATCACTCTTGGAATCCTTTTCATGTCCCTTCACGAGCTTGTTGCGTGGAATACTTAAAAACGACCAAAAGACCTTTACTTGCTGAGAATACTAATATATAAAATTCGCTTTGCGTATAACAAGTAACTTATCATCTTTTAATTTGTAGGTAACTATTCTATATGAAAATTACTTGTAATTGAGTTTTACGTGATGATCTAATAGTGTTAAATAAAAAGTCTAGAGCATTAGGTTGTTAAATTCATATGTAATACTCCAGTATACAACATTGTGTTATGAACCCAGGCGATGACGTGGAGGGTGATGTGGAGGACAGCAGGGCTGACACCAAGGATATTAATAATGCTCAATTGAGAAAGAGCAATCGTGTGAAATTCCCCTCTAAAAGGTTGGCTGATTTCATTGTGGGCCTCGCTAACAAACGTGATGGGCAAGGGTGAGTGAAGCAGCGTGTGAAGGAGAGGAATTGGTTATAAGTACTTGTCAGAAGGAATAACAGATTAGGCTATTTTTGGTTGCATTGTGCTTCTGCAATCTCTCATCTATTCTCTCTGTATCTCTCATCTGTTTCTTCAGTATTTATCTTCTCATCTCACTCACTCTCAATTTCTTAGATATTACCTACTGTTTCCTTACAATTCCATTGTTGTAATCCTTCAGTTGAATTTATATAATCTATTAGTTTGGTTGGTTATACCATTTGTTTCATTGGTGCTTTCATTGAGAGGTCCTTCATGGAAGACCAAAAAGTACTCAAGGCTATTGATGATTCAATTCGGGGTTCAATTCAAGATGTGAAAGACTCATTTTCTAAGACTCATTTTCTAAGGAAATGGCAGCGTATGCTATTACTGTGAAGAGAAATGGCAGCCTATGCCATTTTCTAAGGAAATGGCAGCCCATGCGGAGATTCAAAGTTGTTGTGAGCGCGGCCTATGCTATTACTGTGAAGAGAAGTTTACAGCAGGCCATAAATGTAAATCGCCTCCTCAGTTGCTTCTTCTCACTGATGGTTCCGACATGGAACCTATCTTGCCGGAATCATTCGTCTCTGATGATATCTTAGCTGAAGAGTTACAGGTCCTAGAGGTTCAAGAGCAATCTGCAATTTTATATCACGCGTTAGCCGGTGGACATTCTTCGTCTACCCTTCGATTTCTAGGCTATGTAAACGGAGCTCCGGTTCAGGTTTTAGTAGACGGAGGTAGTGATCATAATTTTGTTCAGACGCGCGTGGCCAAATTCCTTCAATTGACTATTGAAATCATTCTGCCATTCTCAGTTATGGTGGACAGCGGTCAGCGACTACGTTGTGAAGGAATTGTGCGACAAGTTCCTCTTACCATTCAGGAGTGTAATCTCACTATGGACTTTTACGTGCTTCCTATGCATGGTGCAGATGTGGTTCTAGGGGCTTCATGGCTCTCCACTTTGGGAAGGGTAGTGACAGATTATGCCGAGCGACTATTTGAGTTCAATTGGCAAGGTGCGACTAGAATTTAGAAAGGAGAGAGCCCCAATTCGGCACAACTAGTTCAATTACATAGTCTTCGACGATATGCTGCAACTGATGCTGTATCTTCCTACTACTGCTTGCAGATAGTTCCACCTCATTCTACTAGTGAGGAGCCCAGTAATCCGGAATTGCTTGGCATTCTACAAGAATTTGTTGATGTCTTTCAGAAACCTCTTGGACTGCCCCCACTCCGGCAACAGGATCATGCAATCCATCTTAATCCTGGAGCTGAGCCAGTCAATGTTAAACCTTATCGCTATCCGTACTTCCAAAAACAGGTTATGGAACAATTAGTTGCAGAAATGCTCAAGGATGGAGTAATCAGAGCAAGCACTAGCCCCTTTTCGTCTCCAGTTTTACTAGTGCGGAAGAAGGATGGTACATGGCAGTTTTGTGTGGACTATAGGGATCTTAATGCCATCACTGTGCGGGATATATTTCCAATCCCTACAATTGACGAGCTTTTTAACGAACTACATGGTGCTGCTTATTTTTCGAAGCTGGATTTGTTAGCAGGGTATCACCAAATCAGGGTCCGGACAGAAGATATCACCAAGACTGCATTCCGCACACACGATGGGCATTATGAATTTCTTGTCATGCCATTTGGATTATCTAATGCACCATCCACCTTTCAGGCCACGATGAACCAGTTATTTCGACCTTATCTTCGGCGTTTTGTGTTGGTATTTTTTGATGACATCCTGGTATATAGCCCTTCTTGGAAGGACCATCTTGAACACTTGCGTTCAGTCCTACAACTACTGCGACAACACCAGTTTGTGGCCAAGAAAACCAAGTGCTTATTTGGCCAGACTTCAGTTGAGTACTTAGGACATGTTATATCGGCGCATGGGTTAAGTGTTGATCCCAGCAAAATCATGGCTATCCAGCAGTGGCCTTCACCCAATAATGTTAAGGAGGTGCGTAGTTTTCTGGGACTCGCTGGCTATTATCGACGCTTCATCCATCACTACGCAGCAATTGCAGGCCCTTTAACTGATTTGTTAAGGAAAGATTCATTTGTTTGGAATTCATGTACTCAAGAGGCATTCGAAACTTTAAAGGCTAAGCTGAGTTGCACCCCTGTGCTAGCCTTACCTGACTTTTCTCAAGAATTCTAATTGGAAACTGATGCGTCTGGGCGTGGTATAGGGGCTGTCTTGGCTCAAAAGGGACATCCTGTGGCTTATTTTAGCCAAAAATTGAGCACACGTATGCAGGGAGCTTCGACTTACCATAGGGAGATGTTTGCAATCACTCAAGCCGTGAGTAAATGGAGGCAATACCTATTGGGGCGTAAATTTACTATCTACACTGATCAACAGTCCCTCAAAAATTTAACTAGTCAGACCATACAAACTCCTGAACAACAAAAGTGGCTAAGCAAACTCGTGGGGTATGACTTCCAAATCATTTACCGTCCAGGGAAGTTGAATCATGCTGCTGATGCCCTTTCTCGAACACCTGATGCTGTGTTGCTGGCCATTACTACCCGGGGCTATGAGCTGGAGCAAGAGCTCAAGTCTCTCAATCACACCCATCCAGAGTTGGTTGCAATTCAACAACAGTTAGAAGGGCAAGTTGAAGATTGTCACGGCTATGTATTTCGGGATGGACTGCTATTTTTTAGGGGACGATTAGTTATCCCCTTTGATTCACCTCTACGACAACTTTTGCTACATGAATTCCATGACACTACCGTTGGGGGACATTCTGGGATAGCTCGTACATATCACAGACTAGCCTCCAACTTCTATTGGAAGCAGATGAAGTGTGATATACGTAGCTTTGTAGCTTCGTGCCAAATTTGCCAACAAATGAAAGATGTCCACCACCACCCTGCTGGGTTATTACAGCCCTTGCCCATTCCAGATTTAGTCTTTGAAGATATAGCAATGGATTTCATCACCTGCCTACCTTGCTCAAAAGGTAAATCGACTATTATGACGGTGGTGGATCGTTTGACCAAATATGGACACTTTATTCCTTTGACTTCTACTTTTTCAACACGCACTGTTGCGGAGGCCTTTGTAGTGGGTGTTATTCGTCTTCATGGCCCTCCAAGGTCTATAGTCACTGATCGCGACCCTAGATTTTTGCATGAGTTTTGGAAAGAAATCAATCGCTTGCAAGGGACCTCCTTAGCTATGAGTACAGCTTATCACCCGCAAACGGATGGGCAATCTGAGGCTCTTAACAAGTGTGTTGAACAATACCTCCGCTGCTACGTAGCCGATGAACCACAAAAATGGGTGGCAATGTTACCTTGGGTTGAGTATTGGTACAATACTTCATACCAAACTTCAGCTGGCATGTCCCCTTTCAAAGCTCTGTATGGGAGGGACCCTCCTACTATCGCGCGCTACATACTGGGAAGCAGTCCTAGTGAGCTGGTTGAAGCCTACTTCGTGAATCGAGATGAGCTGTTAGCTCTTCTGAAGCTCAATTTGATCAAGGCCCAGACACGAATGAAGAAACTAGCTGACAAGCATAGAACTGAACTTGAGTTTGAGGTAGGAGATTGGGTGTTCGTCAAGCTTAAGCCATATCGTCAGAACTCTGTTCGATTGCAACAACACCCCAAGCTAGGAAGACGTTATTTCGGTCCTTTTCAAGTTCTTAAACGAATTGGTCAGGTTGCCTACAAGTTGGATCTTCCAGATACTGCGCGCATTCATCCTGTTTTCCATATTTCAATGCTCAAGCGATGTGTGGGAGAAGCAGTTCAGCAGATTACACCATTGCAATTATCGGACTTCCAGCCCCCCACTGTTGAGGATGCCCAGAACCTCGAGGACAAAGTTCTTTCGCAGGAAAGGAGTATTGTTATGAACCCAGGCGATGACGTGGAGGGTGATGTGGAGGACAACAGGGCTGACACCAGGGATATTAATAATGCTCAATTGAGAAAGAGCAATCGTGTGAAATTCCCCTCTAAAAGGTTGGCTGATTTCATTGTGGGCCTCGCTAACAAACGTGATGGGCAAGGGTGAGTGAAGCAACGTGTGAAGGAGAGGAATTGGTTATAAGTACTTGTCAGAAGGAATAACAGATTAGGCTATTTTTGGTTGCATTGTGCTTCTGCAATCTCTCATCTATTCTCTCTGTATCTCTCATCTATTTCTTCAGTATTTCTCTTCTCATCTCACTCACTCTCAATTTCTTAGATATTACCTACTGTATCCTTACAATTCCATTGTTGTAATCCTTCAGTTGAATTTATATAATCTGTTAGTTTGGTTGGTTATACCATTTGTTTCACATTGCCAGCTGTTTGCACGTCTCAAAGTCCATAACGAGTATAATACGTATTTGGCAGGAATGTCCAAACTACTTGAATTGATATCTAAAAGCATAAGAGACAGGATAGTGTTGTTATATATAAGAATAAATCCGCTTTCTTCTTCTGTAAGCTAAATTAAAGTAGATGGAAACTTAATTATAAATATATTTTTGAGGATATTGATCTCCAAAAAAAGAATTATTAGTCACACAGACACAGATCATGGATCGTCATAACAAGGTAGAGAAGGTGAGTAGCAACAAGCACCTTCAACTAAAACCAGATGAAGCAAGTGTTTTGGATCTCCTACGTATTCTCTTCACCGGCAACCTTAAAAGCAAACAATTCATCGAAAGTTTGAGAGTGAAAGAGACAGCATTCGAGCGTCGAGGATACATCTTTCTCTCCGTCTCCGTCCAAAAAGCTCTTCACTTCATTTCAAAGCCTCTCTTCTTTTGCGGTTCAATTACAGAGTTCTGCCTAAATCTTGTTGCTCGTAACCAAAGCCTTCCTACATTGTTATTAAGAATATTCTTGCAAGGTTAGACAACACTATATTGTTATAGTCTATATTTCCGCTTTTCTTGGATCTACAAGTTACAAGAATTTCATGGTTTTTCAGCAATATAATTCAGTATTTGGTGATTTTACATTACTATTGTCTATTGGTAGGGAAGGTAGTGATGCCAGAAAAAGAGTCAGCCAGCTATCTATCCGCTATTGGATTTATAGACCCGAGAGTGGATTGTCACAACAAGTTCAAACCATGGGATAAAACATATGTTGTTGCACTTTCTGCAATTGCATCAAAAATAGCCTACGAGAATAAAGCCTTCATCCGAGCTACTGTTGAAGATCAATGGAAGGTCACATCTAATTAACTCCCATTTCACTAAGCTAAATTCAATTAGCAGAAGAAAGAAAATATGATATGAAAAACTTGTATACTGTATTTGTCATGTTTTGCGTTTTATGCAGATGGAGTTACTACGCCTACGATTTTTGGAACGGTATTAGTCAATCACTCTATTGTTCGATTTTTGCTTTTTATGCGGATAGGAGTATATTTTCTCTAACACAACTTGTGCTTGGCAGAGTATCACCAAACAAAATCGACTCAAGGCTTCATGTTTCATGATAAAACAAGCAGTCCAGATAGAATTATTGTGGCATTTAGAGGTACTGAACCCTTCAAATCAGATGATTGGAGTACAGATTTCGACATATCTTGGTACAAATTCCACAGCATCGGCAAAGTCCACAGCGGTTTCATGAAGGCTATGGGCTTACAGAAAGATGAAAGTTGGCCTGCCAATATACCACAAGATGACCAACACCCAGTAGCATATTACACAATGAGGGAAAAACTAAGAGACTACTTTCAGAAAAATAACAAAACCAAATTTGTTCTAACAGGACACAGCTTAGGTGGTGCACTCGCACTTCTTTTTGCAGCGGTTCTTGCATTCCACAATGAGGCTTTTATACTAGAAAGATTGGAAGCAATTTACACATTTGGGCAGCCAAGGGTAGGTGATAGCGAGTTCGGGGACTTCATGAAGGAACAATTCAACAAGTATGGCATTGAATATTATAGATTCGTTTACAGTCATGATATTGTTACCAGGTTGCCTTATGATAACACTAGCCTGCATTTTAAACACTTTGGAACATGCCTTTACTATAGCAGCATATATGAAGGAAAGGTGGGTAAAACAAGAATGTCTTATACGTAACATGCCTCGCTTTCTTTCAAGGATACTGATCTCACTTTTAACATTATGTGATGTGCCACAGATCGTTTCAGAAGAACCAGACAGAAATTACTTTTCTCTCAGATCACTAATATCAAAGAGGGTGGATGCATTGTGGGAATTGGTGAGAAGCTTCCTTCTTCCATATCTGTATGGAACAGAATACAGAGAAAGCCTGCTTCTTCAAGCACTTAGGTTGTACGGACTCCTATTTCCGGGCATGCCGGCCCATGGTCCCCCCGAGTATATAAATGCAATTTGTTTGGGCGATGCTACTTTATTTAAACCTCCTACATGATTCTCATCCACTTTTATATCTTAGTGCAAAAAATGAATATTATATTGTTCCTCCAATTGTGCATTTATCTCAGTCATTCGTAAATTTTGAGACCTCATTACTTTGTATTAAAACGTATAATGTGTTACAGTATTACATTTATATGAACTTTATTTTAAAAAGTCAACTTAAAGGTGAGCGGAGAGAGAGCTGCAGTAAGGTGCCATGAAGTTTGGTATAACGGAATTTTTCCAAGAAAATATTTTCTTGAAAAACAAATAGTAATCTTATTCATTTTTCGGTGTTTGGTATGCAATTTAAGGAAAATGACTTCTCAAGAGTATTCATAAATTATTTAGATATAATAAACATGAAATCATAAACTTTCAAACCAATAACCTTCCGAATCCACAAATTTTACAAACTTTCGAAATCGCGGAATTTCGAACTCGTTAACTTTATAATTTCTAAACCCGTAAACTTCCAAACACATAAACCTCCGAACTCATAACTTTGGTACTTGTAAAATTTTAAACCTTTAAACCGATAAAAAAACTAAACTGAAAAATATTTAA